>VWZF01000586.1:252733-325612 GCA_013396755.1 Sclerurus mexicanus | reverse complement strand
CCCGCCGAGGCGCCGGGCAGCGCCGGGAGCCGCCCAGGGCGGGCCGAGCCCCCGCCCGCCGGCCCTGGCGGCGCTCCCGCTGCTTGTGCGGCTGTGTGTGTCACTGTGTGAGCGCGGCTGTGTGTCTGTCTGTGTCTGCGTGTGTGTGCCCGTCCGTGTCCCCAGCCCACGGGCACCCCGCCTGCTTAGCGACAACAACCCACGTCGCGGGCCAGGGGTGAGCCAGGCTTACCGGGACCAAACGCCAGCAGAAACCTCGAGCAGAAAGGCTTGCTGCCACCACACCTTACCAAGTGTTGCAGACGCTTCTATTAAAAAAAAATACCACAAGGGGCAACTCGCTGTTCAAATAATGTTTAGGAGAGCTTGGCGGTACAAAGGAAAGTAGCTAATTAATTGCAGGAGGTGGTGCATCACCGAAATCCACAATTCTCAGATGTTCAGCGAGTGGTCACCGCGCTCCTCTCCAGTCCTGTGACCTGCAGCCTGCCACAAGGACTCCGATGGAAAGTAATAGAGCAGACTGCAAGAGACCTAAGAAAATAGGAATGTGGGGCATGTATGAGAAGTAACCAAAGACCTGCTAATCTCCATGGCAGAATGGTTCCCTGCCATGCAGTCTCAGAAGCACAGGATGGCTGAGGTTGGAGGATCTCCAAGAAGGGAGACTCCACAGCCTCTCTGAACAACCTCTGCCAGTGCTGAGCCACCTCTACAATGAAGAAGTGTTTCCTGATGTTCAGAGGGAACCTCCTGTGTTTCAGTTTGTGCCCGTTGCTTCTGGTCCTGTCACTGGACATCGCAGAGCAGAGCCTGGCTTTGTCCTCTTTTCATCCACAGTACACAATGATGAGATTCCTCTGAGCCTTCTCTCCTCCAGGCTGAACTCAGCCATTCAGCTCTCTCAGCCTTTCCTCATGGGAGAGATAACTACAGTCCATCATCCTTATGGCCTTTCACTGTAGTGTCTCCAATACACCCATTTCTTTCTTATACTGGGGAGCCCAGAACTGGACACAGGACTCCACATGTGGCCTGATTTCTGAGTAGAGGGGAAGGATCGCCTCCCTTGACCTGCTGGTAACACTCATCCTAATGCATCCCAGCATATCATTAGTCTTCTTTGCCACAAGGACATATTGCTTCCACATCCACCAGGACCCCAAGCAGCTGCTTTCCAGCTGGGCGGCCCCCAGTCTGTACTGGTGCCTGGGGTTGTTCCTCCTCAGGTGCAGGACTTTGCGCTTCGCTTTTTTGAATTTCATGACATTCTCGTTAGCCCATTTCTCCAGCCTGTTAAGGTCCCTCTGGATGGCAGCAGAACTCTCTGGAGTTGTATCAGCCACTCCTCCCAGTTCTGTGTCACTGTCCCTGGAGGTGTTTAAGGAAAGACTGGACATGACACTTAGTGCCATGGTCTAGTTGACGTGGTGGTGTTAGGTCATAGGTTGGACTTGATGATTTCAGGTCTTTTCTAACCTACTTGATTCTGTGATTCCGTGTTTTTGTGATCATCAGTAGACTTGCTGAAGGTGCCCTCTGCCTCATTGTCATAGAATCATCCAGGTCATTTATGAAGATGTCAGACAGTTTTGGGGCTAGTGTTGTCGCCTGATGTATACCACTAGTTACTGACTTCCAACTAGACTTCGAACAACTAATCACACCCCTGATCTCCTAGCCTCCTTACCATTTCAGCTGAGCCAGCTGCAAGACAGACCATTCTTATGTTCTGTGTATTCATTTCATGCCCCCAGTAGCAACCAGCCCTATCTCTTCCTGCTAAAATGCATTGCCAGTGAAACCATTGGTAGGGCTGGCATCTGACTTTCATTATAGGCATCAGAGTTGACACGTTGTTGAGATAAAAGAGGGCTGGGGCTACACTATATTATTGAAGAAATAGAATCCATTCATGCTTGCAAGGATGTCATCATAACCATAAGTCAGACAAGTCAAGCTTAATCTTGCTGTCAGTGAACCCTGATGCGGCTGGAAACAGCATGTGCTGCTTGCGCATAGATGGTGTGTCACAGAATTTTGTGAACAATAACACCTGTCAACAGCTTTCTGTAGATCTTTGCAGCTTAAAACAAGGAAAAAAAGATACGGAAGCAATGCAGTGTTTTGCAGGGGCAGGCTTTAACAAAATAGTGTTTATGTATTCCAGAACCTGAATAATCAATTTAAATAATCTCCCAAAACATATGAGGAAAAGGTCTGCCCATCAACAAAATCTGACAGATTTAGATTTCTGTGAAGGAAAACTGTCTGACTAGGTACTCGTAAGAGAATTAAAAGGTGTGATAGCTCAATGCAAGTCCCAAAGTGTTAATAAAGTTTGGGTAAAGCAGTGGGAGAAAGGAAGATGTAAATCTTAAAACTGACTTCACCTTTGTGAAGTAGTTGTGCAATGAAAGGTTACGCAAGCATTTCTTAGTTTGAGCAAGGAAGTAGTAAACTAGTCATGAACAAGTAATTTATTTTCAGAATACATCTAAAAGTATTAAAGTAAAATATTAGAATAACTTTTTTTCAATATTATTGTGGTGATGGGAAAAGGGCAAAGAACAATACTTAAGAAGTACAATTTTCCTTTGCCAGCATTATCAGTGGTGAATGTTGACACTACTTAATTTTAAAATAAATACTAGTGTTCACTTCTAAGTCCAAAACAAAAACACCCTATGAAGTTTTAGAGAAGGAAAAGCTAAAAGGGAAGGCAAAAATAGAATTCAACAACAAAAAACAGAATATCCTGAAAGCCAAATTAACCTGTAACTATCTGCCAAGTGTGCAAGTAAAGGTTAGAAACTGATGCAGTAAAAAAAAGTGTGAAGCACTTAGCAAAAGAGATGCTCAGGAATATCTGAGACTGCCCATGGAGAGGAAGGGAAAGGGAAAATAGTACAGTAATGAAATTAATAATCTTTCTATTCTAGGAATCAAGAAAAATAACTGCCAATTTATCCATTGAATATTTTGTTGTGGCAACAGTATATTCACATGGAAAGAGAAGGATATGTGACAAACTAATCAGTGTCCCTTAGTAAATTTAGATTATCTTAGTAATATGGATAATGGTCTAGCAAAGCTAACTACTCAAAAAGGGTAATAGCCAAATTAAGGCAGTGGCATCTGATTTAAACCTGTTATGTATATACATTGTTCTAGGGAAATATATTCAGTTCACAGAAGATGTCACAAACATGCAAACACACAAGATTCCCAATTTAGTCAGTGCACAAGAAAGACAATAGTCACTAAATAAGCATGTTTATAATGTGTGGCCTTATGCCTTCTTTGTTTTACTCTATTCTCATTCTGAATACAGTCAGACTGAGAAGTTTCTTCACATGCATTTTCAATGGCATTTATCACTAGAGTACGAGGAGTTCACAAACATCCACTTTTCTCAAAACCCTTGGAAGATAATTAGGCAGTATTTCCAGATGGTGAATAAAAGCATGTGGATCTTAAGGTGAAATATAGGCACTGATCCCGATAATGCAATAGGAACCTGAAGCTTAGTCTTTTGGAGGATGTAGCACTATAACCTTTCCTTTTCAGGCCAGCAGCCATGGATTTCAGGGTTGAACAGTTTCTCCATATCATATCCTAGGGCCTTGAGACAGACACCTACAAAATCAAGAAGACATGGATGAGTGTGTGACAAATCTGTATATAAAATATTTGCTGAGCACTACATGGTATCTCTGAGACAATATTAGGAATGGAATAAAATTTAAGGCTGTTTGAAAAACATTGGAGGGATTAGTCTTACAAAGACATAGCAGATTGTGAAGGCTTTGCAACCGTGCATTGTTTAATGTTTTTGATTGAAGCCAGGGAGAAAGGCAGACCATATGCCTGCCTGAGAAACCAAACAGACAGTGTTGTATCCCACCACGCCACTGGCAAGAAAGCAGGCTGTCCCACTGGCTGTGTGCCCAGCTTGTCACTATCCAGTGGCCTGACTCATCAGCTGGTTGATGTATCCACCAGGGAAATAGTTTCTCATCCTTCTGCAGTATAGACATATTGGCATGTACTTGTTCAGCTGCAGAACAGAAATCTCAGTGCTGCAGAACCAATTTTGCTATTTCAATCTGCTCATCAGTACATAATGCCAGCAGTCTTCCTCAGATGCTTTTCCTATTTATTCCTGTTACCCCACTAGCCATCCCTATTTCCTCCATATCTTTTTCTGCATACCATAGGTTCTTGTTTATACTAGTTGATTATTCATTCTCCATAAATTATGGTGCAATTCAGGTGCCTAAGTATAGATGCCTTCTTATATTTCAGACATGGTAGGGTATTCCACGGAGCCACAAGTTACCACTCCAGAAGGTTTTAGGTCTTTCTTTAACTGTGCTGTACCTGCTTATGCCACGGTGATGTCTCTTATGCCTTATTAGGTGACTGTAGTTAACCTATATGACTGTAGTGACCTATAATTAAACAACTGAATCTCACCCTTACCATCTTCTCTACTGAATCACTCTGGGTTTTAAGCCAGAGTACGTTCCATCTTAGACTATCATGTTAAGTTTATTTTGGCCAATATGTTTCTTCCTAAAAAACTTTTATTTTCCATCCATATTTTTCTATCTAAATGTCACACACACATACATGCACATACAATACTTCTGCTAACTTTCATAATTTAGTTCTTTTGATGTTTGAATGTCCACTTATTTGCTTTACACAAAAACGATGTTAAAATAATTTATCAATTGCAAACAGTTTCTATTGATTATCTGCTAAGATAAATTCAAACCAGTTCCTTTCTATCCGGTGTTTGATGCAGTAGAAATATCAGAAGAGGTTGTACTAAAGTTAAAATTGACACACCTACCACCTGTTCAGTTGCCCTAAAAAATTTCATCTCTCATACTTCATTCACAGATACTTAGAGACTGGTATTTCTGTAGGAAGTTTTGGATGGGCTTGCAGCAGACCTTCAGTAGCAGCTCCCTGTGCTATTACTTAAAACACTGACTTAAAACACTGTATTTACAATATTGCTGTCTTGAGCTGCATAGCCTTCTCCATTCCTAAGCAGCTAAGAGCTCATTTCACTGTTCGACTCTCACCAGGTAATAAACATTAAAGTTCTTGCTTCTATTCATTACAGTTTCAAATCTTTCATTTTTTAAATGGCATTTCTAATATTGATAACTGTTTCTGAAGAGCAAAGCCTTTTGTTACATTCTCTAACAACTGATACGTTGCAGTAAATCTTGCACTTTATTTGCCTCCTTCCTATCCTGATCTCTTTGCTTTTCTAGCTTAATAGCAGTGCACAGCCCAGGATAATCTCCAAGCAACAGTGAATTACAGTAATAGAAAAATTGAATTAGAACTAGTTTCAGGGCAAAGGTGAGTCAGCAAACAGAAAATAAACCACTGCAAGTATTGTGCAGACTGTGACTGATGGCCTAGGGAAATGAAGACTTCCCATCTTTGACATGTGAAAAACAGATTGCTTCTGCAAGGAGCAGGGAATTGGATCAATGATCCTTGTGAGTCCCTCTAACTTGAAATATTCTATGATTTAATGATTCTATAGTCTCTGTCATGATGTTTGCTCAACATAGGCAACCTAGTCCAAGAGTAGGAAGTGAATTAGCTGACCTCCTGACTTCTGCAATTTCTACGAATCCAGTGTCTGTGGACTCATTTGACTAGGCAAGATTGCCAGGATGTTGCTATGACTTCCAGAAAACAGAGGGGAAAATTCCTTTTTAAAATTTCATCTCAGAACCTGGAGCTGACTGGTTTACTTCAGTTCATGTAGATCTGATTCCAGTGATACTGTGCTCTTGCTATGCATATGAAGATGTTATGCCTAAGAGTTTTGTCTTGATTTTCTAAAGCAAAATTTAGGACATACAACACTGAAAAACATAGAATTCATAATTAAACTTTGGTAAGAAAGCTCTATTTTCAAAAATTGCTATGAAGACATGTAACAAACTTCCACCAAATAATATTCTTCCACCTGAGTTAGTAAAACCTGTGCTTCTTTCAAAGCTTTTCTTAATTACAGCATTCTCTTGCATTTTCCATATTTATTTATATGAATACAGTTTCCATTACATGATCTCTTTCATTTGGTGTTAACCTAAATGGGTAAAAGGGAGAGGAGAGAAGTCAGAAGTAGATGCATAGAAGTTCTCCCTTACCTAAGGAATAAAGAAGAAAGGAAAAGGCAAATAGTGAGCACTCACAAGTTTAGAAGCCATGGAGCAAATAAGTCTGCAGGTCCACCATTATAGCCCAGGCATTTCTGATTATTCTTGAAGCCACTGTGCTTCCATGCTAAAATCAGGAAAATACATGTTGTACAGATGGTCAAACAAAATTGAACAGAACTGCCTTTCTTTCCAGAAGTATTCATTTCCCTTTAGTAATAACACAAGTAATCAACAAACTTCAGAAGAAAAGGCACGTAAGTCACTTTCAGAAAGAAACATCACCACCAAGATCATCTGGATCCTGACTGTATTTCATTTGGCACTGCTAGACTGAAGTTTAAGAAAGTTATTTTTGGCAATACCAATGGGACGGAAGGCAACACAGACAAATTCATAAGGTACTCCATACATCCTTTTTCCTTCTGTAACATAAAGCCACAGAAAACCTTACTTAAATTAAGTGACATAGTGTGGCTTTTACCCTACTGGGAGTTACCAACTATGATGGGATATTGGACAAAATGAAAGCAATTTCTCTTCTTATAAGACAGTACTTCTGACCTCAGAATAGAAACTGCAGATTTTGACAGTAGAGATCTTCAGTCTATAAACTTTCTTCAAGTAAGAGTGAACATAAAAAAATAGGATAACTGTTTTTCACCTTTTCTGAAATGCCTTTATAGTACTTGCTGCCATCAATGAACTAACCAAAAGGCTAATGTCATCCAGCATCCTGGATAAAGGTGGAAAAAATCTAGAATACTGTTAGACCAATAATATTTAGAGATCATAAAATCATGTATGTTTTAATAGGAAATGAAACATTCTCACGCTGCACACTGCGAACATGATTTCTAACAGCTTTGAAAAACAGAAGGTACAGAAAGGGAGCAGGCATTCTAGCAAGATGCTAAGGGCAGGAAATGTAAAAAAAAAAAAAAGACTATAATTTCAAAAATTTACAATTGTTCTTCATTTTTCTGCTAAGAAACGAGAGGATAGTTTACTCAGTTTTCAATAATTTCCTGGAAAGCTAGTAACACATGGAAAAGGGAAAAGGCAATTCTATTCAGACAGAAATAAAGTAAGGCCAGCAGAACCATCTTCAAAATATATCACATCTGACCTGGGTATAAGGCACTTATCAGCAAGTATAGACAGTCAAATCAGGACACAAACCACATAAAATGACTGCACATATAGTTATTCTCAGCTGTGGCCAACACAGTCTATCAACATTTATCACTTGGCCTTCCTGAGCTCTTGGCTGCTTCACCAGAGTCTAGCACATGTAGGTCCACAGCCTGACTTTTTGGCTGGGTCACACAGAGTTTCCTCCTTTCATGGGGCACCCACATTTTGAGAAGAAACAGAAGTTTCTCTGACACTTCTGGGCACACCTGTCAGTAGAGCACCAGTTACCTGTCAACCCAGAGCTCCCAAAGGCAATTTTTTTGTCCATCTATCCTTAGCCTCCTCACATATCCACAGACTACTGGGCAAGGCTCTTCTTCTTTAATTCTTTCTTGGCAGCCTAACACATACCTGGGGTATTGCAAACATGAGTAGAATACGTACCAAGAATATAGGAAGGCCTTCTGTATCACATGCATTTTGTGAGTCAGAATTTTATAAAATTTGTAATGTAATTATTGTACTGTATTCGTGCTAAAACATGTCATTATTTTGTTTACTTTAAAAGGGTAAATTTAAGCCCAAATACTACAAGGTGTTTTGTCTGGAGAAAAGGAGGCTCAGGGGAGATCTTATAGCTCTCTACAAGTACCTCACTGGAGGTTGTAGTGAAGTGAGGGTCAGTCTCATCTCCCAAGTAACAAGTAATAGTACAAGAGGAAATTAGCTCAGGGTGCACTGGGAGAAGTTTGTATTGGATATTGGGAAAAATGTCTTCACCAAAACAGTTATCAAGTACTGGAACAGGCTGCCCAGCAGAGTGGTTGACTCACCACCCTTGGAGTTATTTAAAAGATGTGTAGATGTGGCACTTAGGGGCATGGTTTAGAGGTGGTCTTGGCGGCGTTAGGTTAACAGTTGGATTCAGTGATCTTAAAGGTCCTTGCCAACCTAAACTATTCCAGGCTTCTGTGATTCAAATGATGATAAATATTGACTCACAGGAACCGAGTATAAGTTTTCCTGTGTGTAAATTCTTGCAACACCTTAATCACTCTCGCATCTGGGTATCTTCTAGCAACATGTTAAGTACCATGTTTATTCTTGCTCTCAGTCTGTTTGGATTTAGTGCAGCTTCAGGCTAATATGCTCACAGCCGTGTTTAAGTTAGAGAAAAAAGTTTGATGCAATGTATATTGCTGTTAAAGCAGAAGGCAGTGAAGTCTTCCTTAGTGTTCCCATACCATCACTATTTGTTTCTCAGCCTCAGACAAACTAAGGTGGAAAATTTTGTCTCTGTCATGGGAAGATGTTTACCTTGGTTGTTTGGGCATCTGTTTAGTTCTTGAAGAACAAGCAACAGTGCACTTGGAAGGCAAGAACTGAGATCTTGCATTTAATAATAGTTTATGCAAGACAAAGAAGAGAACAAACCACAGATATGTTTATAGTACTCCATGTTACCTTGGGGATGTGCACTTTGTATTCTGCACTTCATGGTATTTCTTAGGGGCTGAAGGCTTCACATCCAAGTGCAAAGAGTGGGTACAGTCTGGGGGGAACAGGCAGGTGTGTAAATATAGAAAGAAAAGAAGAATGTCATGGCTTCAGATGCACAACACCAAACTAAGCCACAGTCTCTTATTCTGTGGGAGATAAGAAAAAGAGCTACTTATGTTTGCACAAATACACAAAAGGTTATCATTGGTAAGAAATTCAGGAGTACTCCCGAGCCGTGACTTGAACTGGCATGATATAAACTTACACTTATGTACCTTCTGCTCTGACTATTAAGCTGTGGAGCATTCCTGGGAATCCTGTGGCCATGTTTGCATTTGTTACATTTCGATCTTTTTCTTTGTTAGTGTCCACCTCTTTGCCAAACAAATCTTACTTCCCTGATCAAATCCTCTGCCTGCATATTCATTCTGATAATTTTTCAACCTTTATACCCTGTGTCAGAAAGGTATAAGAAGCCTGTGGATGTTTTCAGAAGAGGAGTAGTGGTTCCAGGCACAGCACAAGAAGAGAAATAACCATAAAGTTAGAAATGTTAGTGTAAGAACAGCTGTGTCAGTAAGGACTACTAGGTGAACAAAAGAGAATAAGAACAGAAGAGCTGGAGGCAAGTATTTTTTAAGGCTTGAGGAGAATGTAGATCCAAGCTGGTGCCAGACAGAGAAGGAAGAAACATGAGGTAGAAGAATAGAAGACTGAGCATGATGAAAAACAAGAGAGAGGTGAGGTTAACCATGAAAGGGAAATGGGGAAGGAGGATGGTTGTGTCAGGTTCTAAGATGTCCAGCAGATGAAGTGTGGGATAGCTGCCTTGTCCAACAAGCCAAGTGTAAACATCAGATCCCAACAACAACTGAAATTCAAGACCAAACTGACAGAGAGGAAACTGCTTTACAAATGCTATCAGTTGTGACCAGGGGCAGGCAGGAATAGGTGGGATAAATTTGTGTGTATATGAACTCATATCTCTGTGCATGGGATGGCTTTAGGCTGTATCAGAAGTCATAGTTGTAGTTCTGTTTCCATAAATAAATGCATTTTATACCCTTCAAAATACACTTTGCAGCAGCAAACTTATACCATCATTCCTCCTGCCAGAGAAAGTCAGTGCCACCATGTGTGTTTCTTTCTTCTCCAGCTCATCTTCAAGGGAGATGAGCAGCCATCAGAGGGTTGCACTCTCTCAGGAATAACGGAAAGGAAAGACAAAAGTTTTCACCCCCTAAGTGCAGGCAGAATCATGATTATCCATTCCTGACTGGAATCAGTTTTCCACAGTCCTGCCATGCTGCTAACATCACCTGTGCTTATGGCTTTTCTCTCTGCTCTTCTCAACAGAGGAAAATGGAGAGCAAAAAACTTTAGTGAACTCTGTCATTTTCCTACCAGGTAACCCTTACATTGCAGAGTTTAAAAGAAATGGATAAACAACTGTCTACATACTTTAAGCTGAGCTCTTTTAGAGTTTGACTATCATTTTCATTCTTTAATTGTCCAGCACTGGCATAGAGCTTCTACTTCAGGAGCAGAATTCCCAGGAGCTACATTATCACAGAAAAAGAATAAGAGTAATCTTGCCAGCTTTTGTTCTACACATTAAATAATGACCCTTTGAATGAGTCATTTAACCTGCCAAATTTTCAAAAATATTTCCCTTTAGTAATTTTGTAAGAATGATATTTCCTTATAGGAAGGTCATTCTTTGAAGGAAGAAGGCCCACCCAGAGTAAGACAGCCATGGCATTAATAATTTCTGCATTGGAACATTTGTGAGTAGGTGAACTGGGTAAGTGCTCTCCACTTCCTCCTGCAGAGTTTTTATTCAACAAGGGTAACTTAGTACAGCCAGCTGTTTTCTTGGATGTGTCTGCACATAAATTGGAGTGATAGCACCCAAATAGGTAAATAGGAGTAAAATGGACTTCTGACAATCAAAGCAAAGCTAGCATCCTAGTGATGTGGGCTCCAAAGCCTGTTCCCATGCTTTGTACAATCCCTCACGTAAGTCCAAATATGGGATACATCCCTAAGCATCCCTGCAGCCTTTCCTTATTCAAAAAGATTTAAGCTGCTAGGAGTCCAGAAATATAAAGTGATAGATGTTATCCCTTCTGTGTGAAATCGATGACATTCAGTGTGAATTAGATGACATTTCAGATAATGTACTTTTCTCTAAAGCTGTTGTGACATTACAAATAAAACATGGAAATATAGTTCTCACCTTTGCCACAAGGGGAAAAAATTACACTTCAATGCAGTGGTGATATAATACAGCCTAATGCCATAAAAGCCAAGATGATACAAACCTGCATTTCAGTGTCTGCTAATGCTTCCTTACAGTAACCAGTAAAGAAGCTTAGAGTTTTACTTCTAGCTGAGAACTGTTACAGTCATAAACCAAAATGCTTAGACTAGGCACATACTTAGCTCCCTAAATGGTGCTAAAAGCATTATTTGAAAAGTATGTTTAGGGTGGACATACTCGTACTGGTGACAACAAAGGATCAATAGAGAGGGCAGAAAAGTACATGTTCTATAGCAGATTGCAACTTAAAAAAACCCACATCTAAATTTGATGTCAGCTGAACAAGTAGAGATGAGATCAGAGAGAGACCTATGCTACATTTCCACAGCTGGAGAAGTCTGTAGTAGCAGGGGTTCCTAACTTTGTGGCTTGACCAGTGAGCTACCATAGCTCCTAACACTTGTATGGTGAAATTTTAGCTGCCATGGCAACCATATTTTTCTGGTTGACTGCACTGGATAAATGTTCAATTAGACCTTTTTATTTATGTCTCTAATCTAAAAGGTTTATTTAGTGAAACAGTTAAAGGGTTTGCTACCTAATCATGCAGTAACTAGCACAGTTCAACCCTGGCTTGGCTGAATGGCAGCACAATTAAATAATAATGAATGTCAGAAGATAAGAGGGTCAAAGCAGAAAGGGAAGTGGAAAAAAGGATGCTCTTTTGGCAGTCAGACAGATGGATGAACCTATGTGAATGATACCTTTTTATTATTATTTGATGATAATTTCACAGAAGAGGTTGATTTTAGGTTGAAGAAAGCTTTTTATTCCACCTGTGAATCTGAGGACTTTACATTTTTAATCTTAAAAGAAATTTTAGATTGAACAAGTGATTTCAAATAGAGGAATCAAAGCATTTTCTTTAACATGAAAATTATTTTTCTTGACTTTTGCTGTTATTCTCAATTTGGATTTTTTTGGACAGAATTCTGTGAATCTAGAAAAAGTTGTCTTGCCAGCATTACTTTTTATCTGTAAAAGACTACTGAACATTTTGCATCATAAATCAAGAAACAATGATCTGAGGAACCTTCAGAATTTTTTTTCTTTTTAAAATTTTTCTATTTGGCATTCCTGCATAGCCCCTTTCCTGTCTTTCTTTTCATGCTGACTTGGCAACAGAGATAGTGCTCCTCTACCTATCCCCTCTAAAAACTTAAGTTTAGAATTTGTTAGACACAAAATGCCTGAAAAAAATCTCTCACTGCATTTCACTTCTCTGGGCCCATATTTATATTTTTAATCTCTAATATAAACATTTAAGTTTATAACGAGTTGGCTGTTTATCAACATCCCCTTTCCATGACTACCATGCATTGGTTCTCAACTACATGTTCATGTGTTCTTCTTAAACTGACTTCAAACCAGTGTTTCTAGAATTTTGGTTTTTTTAATTCAAATTGAATGGCACGTGGCAGATATTCCTGCCCCTCAGCTCTGGGGGCCACAAGCTCTTGCCAGGCTCATACCTCTACTTGCACTTCTGCAAGCTGCTGCCCCAAGTAGGACCACGAACAAACTAGAGCAACCATAGGAAACAGAAGGTTAAATGATAAACAGAATGATGGCTTTTCAAACAAAGGATGCTATATTTATTACTAGGTTTAGGCATATCTGGTTAAAAAGTTTCTATGCTTCTGATCCTACAAAAGAGCATTTTTATCTTAGAATCCATGCATTCATAGACTGAGGATATAAGTGTCTGAAGATGTAACTGAAGCAATATATAATGTAATTCAGCCCTCCTGATGTCATTTATGTGTCTTATTTATTACTGAGATATGAAGCTTGTTATTTTATAAAGGGTACTCAGAATTTTTCTAATGAATGTGGTAGTGACAAGATTGTTTTCATAGTTTTTAATACTTGCTTTTTTTTATTCTGCATTCTCAAACTTAATTTTTCTTTCCCTTAAGTGTTTCTCTTTTTAAAATTTGGCACAGTATTGGGCTTTTTCCTTTCTTTTTTCTCTGAAAGTCAGAGGTCTCCTGTTCATGTTCTTTTACATAAAAGGCATTATCAATAACATCTGCAGAGGCAATAGAATAATTAATCTTTTAATTTTTATTATAAGCAGATTTTTATGATTACATAGATACATTTCTATATTAGCCAAAGGATGCAATCAAGATCAAAAGCATGCACAGTACAAATCCTTACACAGACACAGCCACAGCCACTTCCCTAAACAGCTACACACAACTGTCCCCATTCAGTTGGTCTGCTTTCCTGCCCAGAAACAGATCTGACATATGAAATACCACAGGAGGAAACAAAAAAAACTCCACCAAAATCTAAAATATTTCCATGCAAATGTATTTTTCTAAATATTGCAAAGAAATAAGAAGCAACTTATCCTTGCCGTGCCCTCTTTATTACTTCTTTTTATGCAGAACTTTATTACCAAGCACCTGATTGTAATGAGTACCACAGCATTCATGTGGAAATGCTTTAAAAGAACAGTTTCTCCTTAGCTGTGCTATCTTGAACAATAAATACATACTTCATGCACAAGTGCTTTAACCATAGTAGGAAAGATGAGCAGCATCACTAACATCTCCAACAATAATTTCTGAAAAGGAAATACTACTCAGTTAAGCAGTTTTCCCTGGGAGAGCACTGTGTATGCTGCAGAGCTCTCATGGGGATGGGGCCCAAAGGTGGAGCATCCTACGCTGACTACACTCCCCATCTCTCCCATACGGTGCCTGTACCTCATGCTCCCCTTGTGCTCCGTATGCACCCACTGACCATGTCACCCTGCTGCCTTGTGCCTTTATCCATTGGAGTCTAATAGCAAAATGGGAGGTAAAAATCAAGAACCAGCACTCCAAGCTAACAGCTTTCCATGTTGTCCCCCAAGGGTTTTCCTGGGGTATACCTGGCAGCTCTGTCTGGTTCTCTGACCTGAACCTATTCCCACGGGCCCAGCCTGCCCAAATGCTGGCGTGGGGTAAGACCTTTCTGCTTCCCCACCCTATCCCACAGTGATCCATGTGCTTCTGTCCATCCCTGACTTTTGTCAGAATAGTTGAATGCCCCCCTCCTTTTGGTTGCTCCAGGTTCAGAAGATCTTAGACTGCATGAGGTCAATGAGTGCATATTTTTGAGTAACATAGGCAAAGCCAAGACAAGGGAGCAATTTGGGCAGTATGACCATCTGAAACAAGACATGTTTACAACCGAACAAAAGCCAGCTACCATTGCTCAGATCCAGGATAAATAATTTTCATCCTGCTCACAAAGACCGTGGAGAAATGTAGAACCTCACAACCACCACCCAAAGAATGGCAATTCCATGCTCCCTGTGGACTTCCTAAAGCAGTGTAACATGTGGACTGTTGCTCTCAGATTGCCGTATAAAACTCAAAAATTTGGCATCGGATAGTTGTCCTTGCTGCCAGGGGTCTGAAAGGCTCCACAACATCAGATGAAACTCTCCTGGCTATACTTTTTTCAGGAAGAAACTTCTAAATTAAATGTACATTTTGCCTATAGCTTTTAGCTCCGGCCATTTCAGCCTGGGCAACTCATCCAGCTAATATGGTTAGAACAACACACAACGATCTAATGAGAAAGCCCTAAGGATAAAAAAAGTTATCTAGGCTCTCTGCAGCGCTTCAAGGCCCATTCCTGTTTTTCACCCTCACTGCAGAAGGAGCTCACAGTCTGTTGCAGGCACAGTTCCCTGCCAAAACCAGGCTCTGGTATTCTTCCAGGAGAAACCCATGAAGATTTTTTTTCTCAGACATGGGACAGCAAAGTTTGTTTTATGTCAGAGATGGTGCTATTCCACATAGCCAGCTCTGGCAGGCTGTGTGCATTTCTAAATGTCCTGGAAAGTATTTTTCCCTCCCCGAGAGCAAGCAGGCTAGACTGCGGGGGTGGCTGCATCTCTGCAGAGGAGAAGTAGGATGTCCAGCCAACACTGAAAGCCTTGTTTGCTAATACTGTTCTCCTGGGAATGCCTTTGACAGAGTAAAGTTTACTTTGTACCACTTCTGTACTAGTAAACTGAGCATTGCCAGGGGCAAAATTTTGGCCTATTTAGGTGACACAAAGTACGCTGAATGACGTTTCTTTCTTGCCAGAAACTAGGTAGTAGGAAGACAGATAGCCAGTGGGTCATCTTGTGCCATCTTGTCTCTCTGAAGTGTGTTATCTGGAGTATTTGGAGAAGATGAGTGCAGAGTCAAGCTTTGAGGCCACTGAGATGTTGGTTAGAGGTGGATGGGAAGAGACAGAAAAGAGCCATGAAATACAAGTAATGTTTCACTTCTCTCGCTCATGTGTTTCTGTGTAACAGCTTTGAACAGTTCTGGTGCCTACTGTGGTGCCTATGCTGAGCCACTTGCTTCTGGCTGAAGAAATTTGGGAAAGGGGACCATGTCTAGGCAAACACATACCTGAGAATGTTTAGTTGTTGCTTTAAAAATGACATCAGCCCAGCAGCAGCAGCTAATGCATACCAACCAGCTGGTGAGCAGCATGAGGTCATCTCTCAGCTCTGCTTCATGAATGTGATAATTTTGTTTTCTATTTCGTCTGCTATTGATTTTGACATTAATATGTTTATAATCAGCTTAACTCTTCCTGTTGGCATTTGTTTGTACACGACCTTGGCCTTAAGGCATTCCCAGAACAGTGGCCCCTGGACTTGAGACTGGCAGGGATATGTAGGTGCCTGGGCTCTACATTAATTTAGGTGATGTAATATAAATATCCTAATTACTAAGTCTATGGGCAAGTCTACAATGATGATCAATGATATTTGCACATTAAGGCAAGCCACTGGGTATCACAGCAAAACAATTTAAAAAAAAATCAATTTGGATTTTAGGATTAGCATTTTAGTACATGTCCTTGTGAGTGACTACAGGACACTTTGTGAAATGCAGTAAACATCTTAAGTATATTGTGTTATCCTTCACAGGCCCAGTCTGTGGCACATTTGTAGTATTCCTAAATTGAGTCAATTAGAGATTTTTCAACAAAATCAGCATAACAAAGTTTTGAAGAGGAACTGGGCTTTTTAAAGGCATTGTTTTCTTTGCATTTTGGAGAGTTGTACTACTGCCTATCAGTTTAAAGCAT
Source organism: Sclerurus mexicanus (assembly GCA_013396755.1). Lineage (NCBI taxonomy): Eukaryota > Metazoa > Chordata > Aves > Passeriformes > Furnariidae > Sclerurus > Sclerurus mexicanus. The sequence continues at coordinate 309,355 of VWZF01000586.1, read as the reverse complement.
TCCATCCTTTTGAAGCTGCATGGAAAGCATGAGATAGAGATTTTAAAGTAGACATCACTTACTTCCAAGCCTGAGTTTCCAAATATAGGTCAGGTCAAACATCTTAGAAAATGTGTTGCGTTTGCTCCATCTGAACCCTGAGGTAATCAAAAGATTTAAGACTGTCTCCTGAGGAAGGTAAAAGCTCTGCTCTCATTCAAACTATTCAAGAAACAAGGGGACTGGTAGGCCTGCTGTTCCCTTTTTACTGCAAAGAATGGGACTTCTGTTACTTTGAAACATTTGGAAATTAGATTAAAAGATTTTGCAGATGATTTGCAGTCATTAGAGATGCAGGAATTTTTAATTTGTAAAACTGGCCTAGTGACAATGAGTCCCTCAAGACCTTAGTAAAAAGAAGCAGTTCCAACATCGTGGTCACACTGCAGGCACCTTTTGGAAGCTGGAGGATACAGAGGCAGTGAAGCATTGCTGCAAGAGAAAGAGCCCAAATCTGCATCCAGAAACTGAACCCTGAACAGATTGCTTCTGCAGGGTATAGCAGGAGGTACCGATTTCCTCACTGATGCGGAAATTGTAAGGATGTTATGTCATTTTTGCTTTAATATCACCCTGAAGAATCTCAAAAAGTTTTGCACGCTGCAGAAGGAGTGTCCTACCAAGTACTGATATCAATAATGAGGGAAGAAGAAACCAGATGGAAGCTTTTCTGCTTTACTGATTTTGAGGGATAAAGATAATACAAGTGTAGACTCTCTATATCAGCCTGCATTTAGACAGTTCCTCACATCAAAATTATTTCAGCTGGATAATATAAAATATACAAGCACTGAAGATGAGATGCTGTTAGGTGCATTCCTATCCAACGAAGTCTTTTGCTTGCTAGGCCTCAAGGTCAGGTCTGATGTCTTTTCTGGAGTCATAAATTTTGCATTAGCAGCTGTGTGGCTGCCTAGGGCAGAGGCTGAAGTGTTTCTCCATCCCACTTGCTCTGCAATCCACTGCAGTCCACATAGTCTGCAGGATTTACCTGGGTACTGGAGGTTTGGATTTACACAAGTACACTTCTTTGCTGACTGCTTTGGTTAATATATTATTCTTCAGAACTCATTGTTGCCTTTTTCCATACATTCCTCTTTACTAAGGAAGCCATGAGCCCATCATCTGCATCCTAATATATGATGTATGTACCAAGCACAGAACTGATCCAGGCCTTACTGGGGCACTTTCTGGGGCTCTTAATAAAATACTTAAATCCAAGGAGACAGACATCATTTTAGATCACCCTTTGATACTCTCTCTTAAGTCTCACAGATGCCTTAACTCTACAGCCTTCTGGTGCTACTAATCCCAATCGTAGTGCTTACATCTCCTCAGTGAATGTGTAACAAACAACTGTAAGGGAATTCCTGACCAGGTGATGACTATTGCACAACCCACATCCCTTATTGGATCCAACCCTTTATTTTGGGTTCATACCAGCATAACATTTACATGTACCTCCTTTCCATACAAGTTCCACATTCCACATTTTCTTTCTTTGTCCTCCCTGACTTTCCACATCTCAAGACCTTTTGTCATTTACTCTGAAGTTCTCTGTGAGTTTTGAGTCGTTTTGATTTTTGGCATTCCTAATGTCCCATTGTATTCTGACTACAGAAAAATAGTAGATTTCAAGATATATCTGGAAATTTTGTGAGCACAAGGAGGAGTAAGGCAGCTCAGATAGCTAACATTTTATGATTACAGCCATCTGTGTCTGCCAAAGTTTTACATTACAGAATAGACATGTGGTAAAGGACTGGTCAAGAAACATGAAAAGCTGGCACAACAGGATCAAAACAGAACAGAGAGGGAGAGCACAATAGGCTAATCAAGAACAGACAGAAACCACAAAGGAGTTTGTTGTCAAAGCATCGTGTTCAATTTGTATTCTGCCACAGTAATTCCAAATTATCAGTGTTACTTATCTTTTAAATACAATTGCCAAGGTTTGTGTTCCTCTGCAAAATTGAGCTAGGTGGTTTTTACCAGTGTACAAATGTCCAAACAGGCTGTCTTTTAAGACATTTGAATGTAGATGGTTCCTTGTCTAGCCACTTTTTCCTTCCTTATTTTTTGTAATCTTATCACATTAGTGATATGTGAATCACATTAATGATATGTCTATCACATTAGTGATATGAACTGCCTTCATAATTTCTTTTTCCAGAACCGCACATATACCCTTAAGTGAATGTTTAACTTTTAGTTTCTGTTCCATTGCTTGTATGTGAAGTCACATTCGTATCTTCGTTTCATTAGAGGAAAGTACTTAATGGCAAAGATACAAATTCCATGCTTTCATTGAAAGAAGATAAAAGACACATTTTATAAGCATGACTTTCAAAGCATCATCTGTCAACCTATGTTTAAGAAGCAGTGGTAGCAATCAGTTGCCAGAAGTGGGTAGAAAATACAAAAGGAAAACAAAGCACATGAGTAACTTCAGCTTTGTGTAAGGTGTTAACATCAAGGGCAGTTGCACAGACCTCAGTGCAGCAGTGGCCAAAAGGGGCTCTGCTCTTGGAGCTTGACTTTGGGATGGAGATTTGTGAAGTATATGTGTATTGCAGCTGTATATGGGGGGTAGACAAAGAATTCTACTTTAAAATGTGTTTTGTCTCTCTTGTCTGAATGAGTTTTGTGAGTTTCCAGAGGCAAGGAGAGTTTTTCTTCACTCATGATTGCCCTTCTCAGCAAGCATAACACTCTTGCTTCCATCAAATCCCAAACAGACCACTGATTTAAGGAGATTAGAAGTCATCAACCAGGAGTCAGACAATGGGTATATACCTGTCAAGAAATGTATTTTCTTGTAAGAATCAGCATGATGAATTTTATCACATTGGAACAAGAATGAATACCAGGACAGAATGGTAAGTCAAACTTCTTTTTTTTTTTTTTGCAAAGAACTTGTTTTTCACCACTACTGAATTGTACATGCTATCCATAGGAAACAAGAGATTGTACTAACATCTCATTACAGTGGTCTGAACAAATTCTGCTACTTTTTGAGCCTAGTGCAAATCTGTTGAAAGGCACAGGGTGAAACACTGGAACATTTGGAATGCATGTGTAACATGATAGAGGCTTTGGTATTATATCATTCAGAGGGCTGTAAAATATCTGCTACAGAAGGTGTTTCCCTTCAGTCCCTCCCAGATCTCTGAGAACCATTTACTTTTTGGAATGTTGTCAGTTTCAGAAAGCAAATGATAGCTAAAAACTTTGGCAGAGTCAAGAAGATAGTTTCAGAAAGATTGTAGTTACCAGCCCAAATGAAAAAAGTATTTTTTGTTCTATGCTCCCTAAAGTCGTAACAACAGTCTTATTTTACCTTACATCTGTACATTGTCTTTCTTAGACACTCTTATAGAGTCCTTCCTGAAAAATTAAAAAGGTTCTAGATTGAATTATCACTTAGCTGCAAATAAAGAACTCAATATTAAACAGGGACAAAAAGATAATGTATGTATGCAAGATGAAAGATGACTGAGACAAGGAGGTGATGTTGACTCAGACAATATGAATGTTTACAAAGCTCTTCCCCTAGATGCCACTTCATCAGAGTCAAAACTGTAGTGCCAGTCAGCTCAGTCACCCAGAGTGAGGATCAAGGTTTGATTCAGGATGTCCAGGAACAATAAATAGAGGCAATAGGTTTTTGGAACATAACAGAGGAGCTGGTATTTCTTCTATGTGTTAAGCATGGGCTTCAGCCCTAGACATTGTCCCACTGAGCATACCAATGCACATCCATGTTCAGGAATGGATCAACACTACACAGTGACCATGACTGNTTCCCTTCCCTTCCTTTTTCCCTTTCTTCTCTGCTCTCTTTCTTGTTCTGCCATCAGCTTGTGTTTCAGGAGGAAGGAAGGGAGGAGGGAGAGGAAAAGGAGAATTCTTTCAGCTTGGGACAAAGGACCAAATGGGAGACAGCACAGCTCTTCTCACTTGTGCTCTGCTTCTGGATCCCTGAGAAGCCAGCTTCACAAAGGAGCACAAAGTGTTCGTTTTTGCCAAAATTCAGCCTTTGAACAACATAACTCTTGGTACTCAATTACTCCAGCAAAAACTTCCTAGTGATATTTTTCCCCTTTCCTATCTCCATCCTTCCCTTCATAAGCTAAATGAAATAATAACAGTAAATTACAAACATTAGCACAATGTGTGATCACATATAAATACCATCACACTGCTAATGAAATTTCTTTAGTCTGTGAACCTGCAGACCCCACATTGCTATAAGAAAGGGCAAAGTTTTTCCTCAGACAGGAGTAATTGCCTTAAGTGTTGTCCTGAACTATTCTGGAGTTTGGCATTTCACTGTGAGAATTTCTCAGGCAAATATGCAAACATTGCTGGGACACAATTAAGTACAGATACAGAGGCATAAAAACCACTGTTTACAAGAATACACCCATCTTGCTTTGGTTGCCAAAGTAGATAGCACCACAAAATTGAAGTAGGTCAGTCATGTATTTCCCATCATAATCTCTAACACCATAACAATGATTTGCCTCCAAAACACCAAGCACATTTGGCTACGTATGTGGATTTAAGCAGAGCACAGAATGGGAAAGGATAATCAGTAAATCTAAAAAGGTACCTCTTGAACGATTCCAGCTTTAAAATCTTTAGGAGGAATATGTTTTGATGTTCAAAGGTCATTGAACTACTTGTTTTCCATTACAACTGATTTTACTCTGCCAAAGCAGTTGTCCATTAATTTCTTAATATCCAAAGACTATTGCTTTTATCAAGGCTTTTTAAATTATTTTTAAGTATTTTATTACTATTTTTCATTTAGTAGAGTAAATGAGCATGCCTTTCTTTAACACAGGTGACATCAATTGTTCTTTTCTTTTAATGCAGTAATCTGTAAAATAGCATATGGAGATGACTCAATTCCCAGTTCTGGAAGATAATGCTTTTAGAAAGTGCTCAAAAGTCATAACTGAATATGATTTTCCAATGCAGCACTGTGGAAAATAAAATTAATCAGATTATTTTGGATTAAAAAAATAAAATTGGCACTGGAACAGAAAATACCAGACTATAACTTTCCTTTTTTTGTGCCCATAATTTGACAAGAATGTTGAAACATGAAGAAAAAAGCCCCAGAAAATATGTGAAAGTTCAAGAAAACTTTTAATGCAAGAGATGGAAATAGATTATTGTGTTTAGATTATGAAAATCATAATTGAGGGTCAATTATACACTGACTCCAGTATAATGTTATTTCATAGAACACCTCAGTCTGGAAGGGACCTCAAAAGATCATCTCATCCAACCTGGTCCATATTAAAAGACTGCTTAATGAAACAAAAGAAGAGACACTAAATAATGAAGACACATTTAAGACATTGAGCAAACAGCCCTTGAAGCAAACTGCTCAGTAATACATTCCTGTCTACATCTTCATCCATTAAATCGGAAGTCTAGCCTTACTGAAAAGGAGAAGATGTTGAAATCCAATCCATGTTGTGATACACAGAAGGATGAAAGTGTTTTAAGGGTTCCTTCTTCCCTTAAGGTGCTGCAATATCAAGAGCCAGTTATCCATATGAGGGACAGATACTAAGTGATGAACAAGATGCAGCATTTTAGTTGCCCTCCTCTTCAGTGCTTGCCTTCCTAGGAACAGAGAGCTGAAAAGGGCTTAGATCCTCCTGAACAGCTTCCTGGCTACTCTCAAGCTAGTTTTAATAAGACAGATGACGCTGGGCTCAGCCTATGAAGGGCTGTGATCATGCTTTACCAGTTCCTGATAATTTTGTAAGACATTAATGTGGTTGGCAGTTCTCAGTCAGGTGTGTGAGTCATGGCTGATGGACTGACGTGCCTGGGTGTGTTTTTAATTAGCAGCAAGGCTGGATTTAAGAAAAGGGCTGTAGCTGCTGGGCCTGCGTCCAGTTGGGTGGTAAGCTAGGAACGCACAAGCAAACAAAGAGGTGTGCCACACCTTTAGCTCCCTCACATATGCTTTCCACCTGGTCCATTTGGGGGTGTGAGACAGATCTACATAGTCACCCCACTGTTCCTGGCAACCATCATGGTTTTGGCTTAGTTGGCTAAAACATTCCGGAAGGCCATCAGAACATTATTGGCTTTCTGCAGTTTTACAAACTTGGGCTCTCTTTCAGTTTTATGTGTCACTGATCTGACACAGTGGCAACTGCCCCCAATCATACCTTGGTCTAATTCATTGCTATCTGAAAACTGAAGAGGTGAAGGATTTCTTGAACATTTCAGTAAGTTTCCCTTTGAAAGAAAGGCTAGAACCAGTCAGACCTGAAAGCTAATCCATATGTGTTGTATGAAACACTAGGTTTGGGCTTTCTGGCAGGGTAAGCAGCATTGCTAAGACTCAAAAAGGAGAAGTAGAATATAGAGTCCTGTGCTTCTCTAGAGGAAATGATCTAAGGCAAACACAGCTAGACCAAGAATGGAGCGCTTTGCATTGCTCCCAGAAGCAGTACAAAGAATTCACAGGAAGAACCTATCCAAATTATGGTATTAGACCTTGTTTAAAGTGATGAAGAGGTGTGTTTATCATGTCATGGAATTGGGATGTCAGTGGTGACAAGCAAGTGTGTTAATGGCCTTATTGAAGAAGATTTCTCTGTAACATGAAAGTGCTGAACTCTACCAAATTCTGCATTCAGGATCATATGAGCAGGTCACAGTAATTGATGTCTGGATGTGTAGGCACAGTTCTGTGTCTTGTGCGTCAGCTTTAGGGGAGATCACCTAGCCTTTGACAGTAGACAAGGTGGTACAAAAGGCCTTATGTGAGCAGGACAGGTTGGCACTGCTCAAAGGAACTTTCATATCATGTTCAGCATCTCGGTTGTTTTAAGGCAGAAGGAGTACGTATGTGTGCTTATGAGTAGATGCATTTCTACTGCCTTTATGGAAAGAATGATCAGCAGCATAGCAAAAGTCATGGGAGCTGCACACTGGCAGATGCCCAACAAATGTAGTAATTAAGCGGAGGAGTCTCTTCCCCACCACACTAGAATGAGAAATGAGTAGGGTGAAGGCACCCTGTTGAAGGAGTTGGAGAGGTGAGTCAGTGCAGGAACATTTTTCCTTTCTTGCCTAAATCCCATGTGAATTGATAGCATCCTAGATGGCTAGCACCATGGCCGGCTGGTAGAGGCAAAGAGAGATGTGTCTGCCACAGTCTTTATGAGATAGGCTAAAGAGATGTGTAGAGACTTTTGCAATCTGAGCATGTGTTGCAATTTTAGAGAGCTGTATTATCAGATGAATTATTGTGAAGGCACAAAAACCTCTTCTAACATGCAAAACATAGTATTAGGAAAGTCATTCAGTAGCTCCTTTTCATTATTAGTTTTCATAACATCATTACTTTATGTGATATTTTATGCAATTTTGATCACTTTGGCACAGTTGGACCTTACCTTCAAAATTTATAATTTATTTTGAGATGTATTTTTCGTGTTAAGATGTTTTTTTCTGTGTCTGTACCCACTAACATGGTGCAGTATTTATGAAGGATTATTTTCTTGTTCTTTGAAATATGCTCATTCAAAACTACTAACACAATCAGATAACATGAACTATGCATAGACAGGATTTGTGATTCCTCAGTTCTGCCATGGTTTCTGCCCTTACTGCCCTGTCACTTGGATAATGGTTTCCCAGGGCATGGCTTCTTGCGGGTGTCACTCCCTTGGGTGGCCCGGCTGCCAGGACCCATCCTACTCCCGCAGCTAGGGACAGGGGAGCCTCGATAAGGGTGTCATATAATTATAGAATCAGTAAGGTTGGAAAAGACCTACAAGATCATTGAGTCTGACCTTGGATTGATCATCCCATTTGTCAACTAGACCATGGCACGAAGTGTCGCATCCCGTCATTCCTCAAGTACCACCAGGAACAGTGACTCCACCCCCTCCGTGGGTAGCCTGTACCAATGACTGACCACCTCTTCAGTGAAGAAATCCTTTCTGATTTCCAACGTGAACCTCCCCTGATGCACCTTGAGGCTATGTCCTTTCATCCTGTCACTGGTTGCCTGGGAGAAGAGCCCGTTCCCTACCTGGTTACAACCTCCTTTCAGGTAGTTGTAGAGAGTGAGAAGGTTACCCCTGAGCTTCCTGTTCTTCAGACTAAACACAGCCAGCTTCCTCAGCCAGTCCTCACATTAATTACTCTCTAGATCCTTCACCAGCTACATTGCCCTTGCTCCAGCATCCAGAACCAGACTCAAGGCACCACCTCACCAGTGCCAACTACAGAGGGACAGTCACTCCTCTAGTCCTGCTGGCCACACCATTTCTGATACAGGCAGGATGATGTTGGCTTTCCTGGCCACCTGGGCACACTGCTGTCTCAAAAGTGTCCTCACATTTTGCACAGACCTGGGGTTGGAGTTGTTGGGCATGAGGTGCCTTGGTCATGGAGGTGAGGAAGGGGGTCCCGGGCAATGTCTGATGGGTCCCAGGTGAGGTTGGGAGTCGCCATGGAACTATTCCCAGGGTTTATCCAGTGCCCTGGCTGAGAGTGGGGTGGGTGATATATATCCATTCCCAGTGGCCAGTGGCTGGGCTTATGTCGATGGGAAGTCGATAGGGTTCAGGTCAGGCAGGGGGCCAAGGGCATCAGGACATCCTTGAAGAGCTCTGGGGGCATGGGGGAAGTTGGGTTGCCCCAGAGGGGAGTTGAAGGGTTCAGATGCCACTGAGGAAGTCAGGACCTGGGGCTGAGCAGGGTTGCAGAGGGCTTGGGGCTGTGTAGAGAGGAGCCTGTGGGGAGCCTCAAGGCACGTATGCCACTCTCAGACAGGGAGGATCAGCAGGGACTGGGCCCCGCAGCACTCAGTGTGGAGCTCAGGGTGGCCTTAGCTGGCTGGGGGGCATCAGGGCAGGGCCCCACCCAGGGAGTGGGACAGCCCAGGGCATTACAGTGACCAGGGTCAGACACAGCCCAGTGATTGCGACTCAGGGCCCTGGCCATGAGGCAGGTCCAAGGTCAAGCTGGGAAGTCAAGTTGATAGGTCAGGGGCAGGGTCCAGCTCCAGATTAGTAGCCCGTGGCCCAGCATAAGCTGGGCTGCCAGACAGTGGGCGCTATAGGTCTGGCAAGGATGAAGCTTAAAAGCAGATACCACAGAGCAGAGAGGGACACCTGCAATGGCACCATGCTGGCTGGGAGTCTCTTCCCACATCTCCAGCAGGAAGGGGCCACCCACAGCTGCACTGTTTGTAAGCTGGCCCCAAGTCCCAGCAGCCAAACCTCTGGGAAAGGTGGATGTGGATGCACACAGGACACTTACACAGGGTTTCTCGAGGTTGAGTTCACTTGGATGGCAGGCTGATGCTTTTCTCAGCACTGTGATATATTTCTTCAGTGTTTATCTGTAGCACTTAGATCACAATGTTTCTGTTACTTCCCTCTTTCCCAGACTCCTTCCTTCTTAATCTTTGTTGTCATCTTTTCACTTTCCCTCTATCATCGTTCAAAGCATTAACTCTTCTATCCACAGCACCCCAGTGCTTGTTCATATCTAACACTACAGCTTTAGTAATGCTATCAATATACTTTAGTATAAGCTAATTCTAATAGCAGCTGTGTTTGATTATTTTTTTCTGTAAAAAACACCATCTCTTCATTGAACCCATCACTGCATCTATTTCTGTCCACAAGTTCTCAGCAAAGCACAATGACCTCAAATTTCACCCTGCGTTTCAGCACTGATCAAACATATGATTTGTCCTACCATTTCAACTTCACCGCATTTTAACGTCTTGCATTTCATATTTTTATGTAGATGAAGCCATTTTAGCTTTTTGACACTTACTGCAGGTCTAGGTTGAGTATGCCAACAATAACAATACACTTGGTGACAACAAATGTCTTTAATCCAAATGAGTGTGCTTGTTGCCTAGTGTCAACAGCATAAAATAAGGAGCATAACACTATATCACTAAAGTAGCACTTTCAAATCCATATCTTATCTTAAATGTCCAGTTAAGGAACATGATGAGAAAAACAAAGTTCATCCTGTGTATTTTTATTCTCACACCAAACACTGATTTGAATCAATTGTTATATATCTATCAATATATAATCAAATATTTTCTTAAACACATGTATACCTAGCTTCTATAAAGTTAGTGTAAGTCCTTAACTGGGTTATCTTCTGTATCCATATATTCCCTAAGCAACTCCTGTGATGAGTATATTAAGTTTCTCTTTCTACACCAATATCAGAGAATCATATAATACTTTGAGTTTGAAGGGTCCTCTTAAAGGTTATCTAGTCCAAACCCCCTGCAATAAGCTGGGACATATTCAACTAGAGTGGGCTGCTCAGAGCCCCATTCAACCTGACCTTAAATATTTACAGGAATGAGACTATAAAAACTGTACTATTAATTATATGATTATATTATAGTGCATAATACTAATATAATTGTATTATTGTATTGCAACTGCAGTGCTCATTAAAAAGCAATAAACTTGGAATGAGCATAAGACTGATATTTCCTTCTCTCTTTATGTCACCCAGCACATGACTAACACGGTGAACAGCAAACATCTTAAACCTCAACTGTTTCATACCATTATAATCTGATGTCCCTTTGCTATAGCAAACTGTGAAATTGTCTTTTCCCTCAACTTTCCCAATTCCAGTGATTTCATTGTTCCTTGAAATTCCTCTCTAGGTGGTGCTCCTTCAGCCTGTGCATGCTACCCTGTTTACTCAGTTTCTATATTGCATGCATCTGGCAGACACAGCAGCACTTGGCGCCGGTCTGGAACGCACCATTCCTTCTTTCAACACCATCTCATACTTTACTGCCAGTTCTCAGGAACTCGTTTTGTGTTTATGTAATTGGACCATCATACATCTTAGCCCTTGCCTGTCTGACTTGAGCAGTGATGTCTCCAGGTATTTAACTTCTTCACCGCTTTACACCATGTTTTTACTTCTTTGACCTCTCCAGAAATTGAGTTACTTATTCTGTCTCTGTAACTTTTGGTTTTACAGCTTGTCCAACTTCTCCACGGTTGTTTAGGGCTTCCATAACTTCCTGGCAGTGCTCAGGATCAATTTGCATGGTCCACCCACTCTGCAGAGGAATTTCTTTGGCATAACTAGTTATTAATCTCACACATTGTTGCCTCCATGTTACCTTAGTACTTCCTTTGCAGAGCTCTCCTTTCTCTTATCCAGATAACATCAGGGCCGATTTGAAATTAGTTCTTTTGTTTTCTAATTTTACCTTAACTTTCCCCACAATTAATTCAGTTTAGCTAAAGTATGTTCGTCTTCATGAGGGAAACATATTGTCAGCAGTCAGATGTGTATCAGCCTTGGGAACTCATCCAGATAGTAGGTTACAACTAACATAGGCTGAAGCAGAATTCACAAACTGGAAACTACAACTTACCTGTGTAAACATTCTTGCCCTTCTGCAAAGGTGTCAACTGTGTTTAAAAACTGGCATTGGACCAATTTCAAAACAGATTATTCGTAGTAAAAGAAATATTACATGTTACTGACACAGTGCTCAGTTAAACACAGAGAGCAATAAATATATCCCATGATCCAGTGTATTTGTGGCATTTGGGGAAAATGATTCAACAAAGGCCTGCAGCAAAATGTTTTCCTTTTTCCAATTCTGTATTTAAACAGTTCTAAAACTCCTGGATGTTTTCCAACTTTTGTCTGTTCAGTAACAGAGAAAAGAAGTTTTGATATAATGGAAAACGCCAGTAACAGGTTAACTTTCAACTTTGCCTTGAACTTCTTAAATGACTGATTAACTTACTTCCTGACAGTTTATAGAAGAAATGAGGGTTGTAAACAGGACTGCTTACTTCTTTCTTATCACTTAAGTATCTGTTTAATTTATTCATCACTCACACACTAACTGCCTCGAAACAATGGCAGGGTGAAGTGCTTGTGACCATGAATTCCACAGAGTCATGCACTAGAAAAGAATCAGTATAAAGGCCAAGAAACCACTAAGTTCTTCTTAAACCATGGAAATGTAGTCTATGGTTCAAGTGGTGTCCACAGGCACTTTCCACTAAAGTGGCTTTCAGTGTCCCACACACTCATGACTAAGTGTGTGCTAGATGGGACCTTGAGAGAAGGATCATCTAAGAGTCAGAAGGATAAATTACTTAGGAATTTGTATTGCAGTTTATCTAGAAACAGAAATGTGAAAACCCTTCCGAGTATGATATTGCTTTAAAAGAGCAAGGTCTTATTGAGAAGGCATCTCTGCCTTAGGCCCAGGTCACTAGGGAGCAGACAAGTAGCCCAGTCCTGCTGAGCCTCACAGGCTACAGTGATAAGGGACAAAAGCCTTTTGTAGAGCAAGAAAGAAGAGTAGGGAGGGATGGGATAGGGTTTCCGTCCAGTCACCCTTGTGTTTCCAGTCCAAATGAGCAGTCTCAGTTTTGGTGGGATTTTTGGTGGTTTGATTTGGTGGGATGGTTTGGTTTGGTTTTGGTTTTTTATCAGTGAGAACACTCAAGGAATGTCCAGAACAAGTCCTGCATTTAGCTTCAGGTGTAAAACACGTCTTTGAGCTACTCTGATCACTCAGCCCGCATCACTGTCACTGGGCTGATTTAAAAAAGTAAAAAGGCACCTGATGACATGTCTTCCCAGTCTTCTCTGTGTACTAACACAGTCTTTGATAAACAAATAAACAAAAAATCCACGCCATTTTGTATGGTAGATGTAGAACAACAAACAAACCAAACCTTAGCTCTCAGAAATCTGCCTCAAAGTGGGACGCATTTCTGTATTCTCCTTTACACCCTTTCCAGTTTCATAAAAAGGTATATGCAAGATTACATGGTTTGACCCTTAGCCTAAGAAAACTACGTGACTGCATTATTTGACTGTGTTATTTGACAGTAATGCAAAATTACGTTCTGCCTGTGTAATACTATCCTCAACATTAAAACAACCTACTATATTATAATGCCGCTCTGTAGCAAAACAACTTTACATGTCTTTCACGCTGACTGTGTTAGTAAAAAACTTTCTATTCACTCTAGATATGTACAACGTGAGCATACTAATTTCTCTGAAAAAAACCTCCTTCTTGTAGTGTAATTCTCTAGTCTCTACAATCATCCTTTTGGGTCCCTCTCAGTGTTGAGCCAAAGGCTGTCTAGAGTGGAAGTATCAGGTGATGGTTCAACAGGATAGTCTCAGTGAAACTCCTCTTGCACTTTACATGGAATATCAATGATGTTTTAATATCCTTGATTAACCCTTTCTTCAGCTATGAAAAGTCTACAGAAAAACTCCAATGTCAAAGTTCAGTGTGGAGTTCATTGCAGCTGTGACAGGGTCATTCAACACTAGAAGTACCCTAAGGGAAAAAAATAGACTACTCTTACTGTCAAAAGTGATGGGGTATGCTCAATATTCAGGGTGATCTCATGCCACCAAATGGCATATAGCAGCACCAAAGAGAAAAGACATTTTCTCCTTCTTCAGAGAGGAGGACAAAAGGACCAGAGAATAAGAGGCTTAAACAAGGCTGGAATCTTAAAGAGTGAAGGCCACACGTCTGCAAAACTGTGTCTAGTTCCCACTCCGGTAATGGATAGTATACTCAGGAACTGGAAGTAGAGTAGCTGTTTTGATGTGGTGCTGTCCATGCATTTTATTAAATCAGTTACATTCCTTGAGGATTCTTCATGGCATGAGGTTGCAGGAGTTTCTTTCAGTGGTGGGACAGATGTTTCTGTGCTACATACTTCATGCAGAGCGTAAGAAGCAGCAAATTTCCTACACTGACCAAAGAAATAGACTTGATGCAGGGGGCTACATGAGGTTCATTCTGCTGACTGCTGCAGCCGCATCACTGCTCAGGGACTGCTTGCTCTGTCTGGTTTTGCTCTTGATTTGCTATTTTACAAATATGCCCAGAGACAGTACTTCCAAGAAGCTACTGTTTCAAAGCTGCTTGCATGGTGGCTAGTTATGCCTGAATTAATTTCACAGCCTTTCAACGAGTTATTTTTCAAGTGTTGTGTGATCCTTCTAAAATGTTATGGTAATCCGTTAAATAGCGCTGTACAGTTTGGACTCTGAACCTATTTTGCTAGATGCAATGGTTGTAAGTTTCCAATTAACTAAAAATTAAGCATTAACCAGAATACCTTAATTGAAAAAAATATGAAAACTATTAATTTTTACAATTAGAATTTAGTAAGTAAGTACTAGTAATTAGCTCCGATAAAGCTGTAACTCGACTCACTCTCTAAACATTTGTAATGCCTAGGGCCTTTCTTAAATCACTCAAGCATGACAATTTTTTTCAGCCACATTAACTTTCTGTAGCAAGTGGTACTGAACTTGTTCAAGTATAATTTGCTTATGTTATGCCTTTTTGCTTGCTCACATGACTGAAGTACTTTTCTCTCCACACAGTGGCATTACCAAGTCCCAGAGTTACCGAGAAACATGCTAGGAATACAGATTATAGCTTTCATATTTTGTTTCTGTGGGCTGGGAGCTGCTATTGCTGCTACTGCATCGAATGAGTGGAAAGTCACTAGTCGAGCATCATCTGTTATCACTGCAACCTGGGTTTTCCAGGGTCTTTGGATGAACTGTGCCGGCAATGCACTGGGTGCTTTTCACTGCAGACCTCACCTTACTATCTTCAAAGTAGAAGGTAAGTAAGCATAATTTAACTGGAACATATGGAAAGCCGTGTGTATTGCAAAATGTGAGCCTGAGGAGAAAAAGATTATTTTGGCTTGTGCAAGAGATTATGTTTAAAGCATTGTGATGAATATAAGTAAAGGAACTTGTAGGCAGAAAATCAGAAACAACTTTGTAGAAATGATATGTATTCCAAGAAAGACAGTAAGCTCTACTCTGTGGTTGGTAATATGTGATAAGTATACTGAACATAGTTTCAGGAATACACTATCGGTATCAAACCACTGTTAGCAGAAAAATGGACTAAACTGTCTTGCAGCTTTAATTTCCGTGCAAAAATAAGGATCCTGCTTGCTGGATGGCATGGGGGGGGGAGGAAGATAACAAGGTCTGTGACAGATATCAGTGCACTTTTGCGTATCTGAATAAAATAGATAGTAAATAACCTCAGCCATGAATACTATGCAAATATCCATATGCTGGGAATTAAGTGTGCATGTATATACTTGCTGTATCACAGACTAGTAATTTAACTTCAAAGATAAAAGGTGTGCTGTTTCAGAATGTCCATCTTAATGGCAAGTTTTGGATTTGTAAGCCATCTATCAGAGCATAAAAACAAATGAGGACTTCTTGTCTTATGTCAGAAAGAGCTTTTCTCAGAGACAGGGACTAACTTAAAGTGTACTATGCAATGCATTTTGTGTTTTGCTCTGTGTGCAAAGCAGTAAAAGGAGAGGTTTATTCTGTATTTGCTCTTAAGCCTTGAGACAGTAGACAAGGTCGTGTTTTCAGTGAAACTGTGTGTAAGCACTCATGAGGGCATGGACAGAGGGACCCCTCTTTCTTGGTGTGGGCAGCACACGAGCAAGATGGAGTCAGACTAGAGTAGGTAAAAATGCATTAAGACACTGGTATTTTAGGAAACCAGAAAAGAAATCTAGGCTAGGCAGAACCAGTCCTCCAAAGCTTTTATGAGACCTGAGAAAAGCATAATTCTAAGATATTACCAGCCACTAGCTGAATGAGATATAAAATGTATTATTGCATGGTTGTTCCCGTATTACATAGACAGGGTCATAGACTTGCAAAGATATGGAAACATGGAAACTTGGGGATGTTACAGATCCTTACCGTTTTTTTGCCTCTCATGCTCCTGACACATCAGACTATGTGCTGGAATACAGGTCTATTCTTCCATGTACAGAGGATTTTGGGATAAAACTTGGCCTCATGTTTGTATACATTTTGTGATGCCCTGCTTCAAACCATCACTAAATCACACATGAGGGATGTGAATAGATAAGAAGAATTTTACTTCTTTTGAAGAATGCTGCTCATCAAAAATTACTTAAAAGGCACAGAAATTCACAAATACTTACTTCATAAAAGAGAATATTGTATCTTCACAAATAACAATTTATGAATTATTTCTGCCAGCATTTAAAGAAAAAGAAAAAGGCAGCTCTTCTTCTCAGGCATTGTTTAGAGCACTAATAACTAGATACTACCACTTTTGCTATTATCAGTAGTACAAAAGCTGCTTCCAGAATAATCAGCTGGAATCTATTTGCCAGTTTGTATTGTTGCTATTATTTTGATCACTGGTTGATTGAAACTTGAATAAACAAAATATTCATGTTATGTGTGCATCCTTTAATGTGAGCAGGATTTTGCTTATTTGTTGTTTAGAGGAACACAGACAAGAAATTCATAGCAAATTAAAGTAGTATACTCTTGTTAGAGAGTAACAAGCTGCTGTAATGACATTTAGAAAGTCTAATTTTAACCTGCCAGTGCACGCACCAGCAAAGGGTAATGTTACATGTAGCATAAACACTACTGGGAAAGAGTGAGGCATTTAGTTTGGAAAACCAGCTAAACATAAACTCCTGATAATCCAAGGAAAACAAGAGTTCCACAGGGAAAGAGCTTTGCACTCTCACTCTGTCCTACATTGTAAAACAATAAAATGCTCAGATTAAAGAAGTAATGAACTATCATCTCTGTCCTCAGAGCTTCAATGTATCATCATAATTGACATACTGACACCAGGAAGGGCTGACAGTATAACTTTTTCTGCACGTTCATTTTTTTATGGAATCAATTTGCAGTTTTTCCTATAGCCAAAGATAAGTTACACAAGCTCCTGATTCCATTTCTATCTATCCATCTCGAGGTTACCCTACAGAAAGTTTTAGCAGTAACAGTAACATTATCATTATGTTTTGTTACTGTACATATGTTTTATTATGATATATTATATTGTGAGTCACTTCTTCTCCAAAGCAGATTCATTCAATCATTAAAGGTTTGATTGCAATTTTGTGAGGTTTTGCAGGAGAGGGTTCTGCATAAGCTTTATGAAGTTTAAAGATTTTCTTTTTCCCCTGTTTTTCACAGCAAGCAAAAAAACTGGACTCCAGAGGTCTTTCTCTGAGCAGGATTACCCCGCAGTCACAGGCAGTATGTAGGTATTTACCAGAACGGACTTTCAGCTAAAGGACTAGTTGTGCTGATAGGAGCACAGCCAAGGCAAAAAGAGCTCAGCTTCTGCAACCCAGGCACATACAGATCTTGAGGGTTCGTGTTTCTGGAAGTCTGTGTTAGCACAGCCACACTGCGAACAGTATCCAAAGCTAGCTGGGCTGTTGCCAAATGTACATAATATACATTCACATGTACAGCACGGTGTACAGCTCTGCTGCAGTGACTGAAACATTCAGATGAAAGATCCTCAAGCAAGATTCTCAATAGTAATAGTGTTGCAGCTACAGTCATTTAAGGCAATGTTTGTGGGAAGAAGCAGTATCTTTTATTAAATCAACTGCTTTGGGAAAAGTATGCAACAAAGTCATTCATCAGATCTGACACAAATACAACAAGCTTCAAGCTAAATATTGTGTGGGAACACTGTCTCGTAACTTTGTTATGATTATCAGTGCATCAGATACACTCATGGAAATTATATGATCAAAACCAAGGGACCATTACTCAGAGGCATAAACTCACACAGTTAGTAAATACCAGAAATTAAAGCTAGCAATGAGACAATATTGTTTAACAAACCAAATAACCCTTATTTTACTGCTCAGAGAGAGCAGTTTTACTTATCAGAAAGAGAGGTCCACAAAGACCCTTGCGAGAGTGAGGCTGGGAACTAAAGCTCTGGATTTGTGAACTCCAAAAAGTTATTGACTTTTTATGGCAGAGTTTCCACCCACCCTGCCACCTGCTAACGCCCCTCAGTGCTCCACAGACAGTTGTTAACATCTCTTCTCATTCCTCTCAATGTGTATCATCCTGAATTCTTACAGTCACGGAATTAACAAGATTTGACAAGAGCTATCTTTTAGCTGTCTAACACTGCTTAGACACCTTAGTTAATTTTATTTTGGTGGTGCTATACAGAATTGTTTAATTCACATAAAATACAGAATTGTAACTAGCAAACTGAGCTGTGTCCACGTCCCTTTCCTGTGACATTTCCTTTGTCTGTCAGGGCAGCTACTAGGCTTCTTCAAACAATTAGTTCAGCATTTCATATGCCTTGCCTATGGTGCTGTTTCATGACTTCTCTGAATGTTCTGGTTTTCCACGCCATGACTTCAGGGAGGTATACCAGAAAGCAGAAGAAATGTGCTTCCTTGAACTTTTGCTTTTTGAGCCTCAGATCTGCTGACATCTTGTCAGTGCCTCTTTTGATGGAGCCTCACAGGGCAAGCAGTGCTGCCCTGATGGTAGCCAACATGGAAAGGGCAATGCCCAGATATTCTGGGTCACGTAGGCAGACAGATTCAGAACTGCCTTTCCATGATGCTGACGCTGCAATGCAGCTAAACAGTGGAAGGAACAAGGGAACTGCTATTGCAGCACCTGTACCTGGAACAACCTTGAGTAGTCAAACACCGTTTGAGTTCATCAGGGTGGAGAGAGCAATTCCAGCTGTACTTCAGGATGACACTAGCAACCTTACCAGAAAACTCAACCTAGAGGAGGAAATGACTGATATGACAGTGTCCCTCACTAGACAGAAACTTACAGCCAGGGAAAACACACTATGCATTTGATTGCTGCCGGTCGACAATCCAGACACATGTGCACAGCAGCCAAGACCAGGCTTCTCCTGAGCCTAAGAGCAGAGCGCTTGGTGCTAGATCCCCCAGCGGCCAACACCACTGCTATATAAGTGAGGCTATATCCTAAGTGAGGCTGCGTGAGGGCTGGGGACAGACACCGTGCTGCTTGACACAACCCCGCTCCCTGCCCCTTCCCTGCCCTCCCGGTGGTGCCGAAGGGAACCGGGCGCGCTCCTCTCTCCATGGTGCTGCATGGACGGCCCCGGGGAAGCGCCGGCCGTGCCCGCGGGTGGTGCCGCCCCGCCCGGCTGGGGACGACCAGCTCCCTTCCCTATCCCCCTGGAAAGGCGGCGTGCCTCGGCCCCGGCTTCCCCTCGGTGAGCAGGCACAGGAGAGGAGCGGATTAACTGCACCCAGAGCCAGGGCAAAGCAGCGGCTGTGTGCGCTGCTGGGACATCGCAAGGCGAGAGGACGGCGCCGTCAAAAAGGGGTGGGTGGCTGCGGCTGTCATCAGGGAGGGGCAAATCCACCGGGGAGGCTTTCTTCTGGCTGATGGCCAGCCACAGAGGCCTCTGCCGAGGGATGCTCCGGGTAGTCAAAGAGGCAGAGTCACGGGGACTCGTGGTTTAACCCCAGCTGGCAACCACGGGATGCTCACTCAATCCCCACCCCTCCTCGATGGGATGGGGAGGAGAATCAGAAAAAGGTAAAACCTGTAAGTTAAGAACGATTTAATAATTGAAATAAAATATAAGAATAATAATACCAGTAACAATAATGATAATAGAAAAGAGAGAGGAATAAAACCCAAGCAAAACAAGTGATGCACGGTACAATTGCTCACCACCCACTGTCCAACGCCCCGCTCATGCCTGAGCAGCAATCAGTCCCTCCTAGCCAACATCACCCAGTTTATATACAGAACATGGTGTTCTATGGTATGGAATATCCCTTTGGCTATTGTGAATCAGCTGTGCTTCCTCACAGTTCTTGTACACCTCCAGACTGGCAGAGCATGGGAAACTGAAAAGCCCTTGATTTAGGTTAAGCACTACTTAGCCACAACTAAAACATCAGTGTGTTATCAACATTATTCTCATACTGAATCCAAAATACAGCACTGTAGCAGCTAGCAGCTACTAGGAAGAAAATAACTCTATCCCAGCCAAAACCAGGACAGGGGGATCCAGTATTAGGGTTAGAGAATAACTGTGTCAAAGAACTTCCCTGTAGTAATCAAACCCTTATAGGAAAAGTGTTAACTGAAGGGACGTATGATTGATTTCTGTTCATTAGGCTGAGCCACCCCTCCGTTAAGCATTTCTGCCCAATGAGTACAGCATCCATTTGGTGATTTAGAAAAACAAAGCCAACACAGTGCTGGCAGAAGGAAATATACACTAGGCTCAATAGGTCAAATTTGGGAAAGGTAACCATGAAACACAGACAGAATTCCTCTGGGACTTTTTTTATGGCTTAATTTGAAAGTACTTTTCATTTCTTAGCAGGCAGAAGAGTCACCGCTTAGGCCAATTGAAATGCTGATTTCAGCATGGGTCTTTTGTATATGCATAGAAATAGGATGCCAAATATTGCTAATGAAAGGTTCTCCACTCTCACAGTTTGCCTCCCCATTGTAGCAAAGTTCTTCCCAAGCTCATGGCCTCTGTTCTGACATTAGATGCCTGAGTCTGCATTCTGCTCAAACAAGATAGCCTGAAATACATTTGGTTCATAGAGGAGGCTGGTAATGCACTAGAGGTCATGAAACATTATGACTATATACAGCAAATGTCTTTGGAATCTGTTATATTGCATATCATTGTTCACCCTCTCCTCTCCCCCACTCCCCAAAAATGAGTGAATAATGTAAATTAAACAGTTCGGCTTAGGTAGTAGTTAGTCTGAGACATAACTTATCATTATCTTGTCTTATCATTAGGCTGGTTTCAAGTAAGAAAAGGAATTGATTCAGATGCAGCAGAGTAATTCACGAAGCAGAGAGCCGTATTTGACTTAGCAGCCCCTGGCAGAACAGATATGAACTGCAGGAGGGGGCTAACTCCCAGGTATCCAAGACATTTTTCCCCCAGGGAGCTCCAGCAGCAGCTTTGCAGTATACACAGAGCAAAATCCATGGCTTTCACGGGGTGATAAGTTCCAGAGGAAGCATCCAGAGCCCAGAAACACCTTAAGAGGCAGGACAACTCTGAAACCTGGATTTTTGGATATCAGCACTGACAGAGATCTTTTAAATCTTTAAAGATTTTGAAGTGGTTCTCAAGGATTTCTGCTGCCAAATTTTCTCTCTGAGCTCTTTGATTCCAAGATGTTAATCTATATGCTCTGAAAATCCACAAATCTAAACCACAATGAATCACTATTTACTGCTGATTACTATGAAGACTGTCTGGCTCTGGCCAATTGCTTGAACCAGAACAGTCCAGAGCTGTGGGCAGGCTGGAAAGATGTGTGCCTACTGGGAGATCGCAGCCAGAAAGATACACAAAGGGAGTCCAAGAACTGCAGGACCAGACTGCACGGGGCCAGATGGAAAACACTGAGGGGAGAGGCTTTCACAGATCGCTGCCAGTTCTGGAGAAACTGATGGCAGGTTACAAAGGACAGACTCTGACACTGCTTTAAAATCTTCAGGGTTACAGGAAAACACAAGATCTTGCAGACCAGTCCTCCTTTTTAGCTTGTTTACACCTAGCAGTTTGACAGCATTTCTGCAATCCTCTTTTTGTGCTATGAGCCTTCTGTCTTCTCACTGCACAAGGACAGAGGTTACAGTGCTGAGATTTTTTGCATTTTTATCTGGACCTGAATAGGAGTAATATTGTTTGTGTTTCTCTTCAGCCATCCTTACAGATTTTCTCCACTCAGAGTTGTCTTCATTTGAAGAAAATCGCTGAAGAAACCTGAAATGTGGAAAGTGCTGCTATTTGCTAGTGTGGTGCCCATGCAGCTGGTGCAAGGACAGGAATGCAAAGCTTGTTATTGGGGCATGCATAACAAAGCTCTTTCATCTTTTAATACTCAGGGCCAGGATAGATTGTTATCTCTACTTTGCTTTTAGCTTTTCTACATTGCAGCAGAGAGAGTACTGCAAAATGAATAGGACTCTGCAGTAATTGGTATGAAGCCATTGTCTTAAAATACCTCTGTTCAAACAGGTTTTGTACCCTGGTCTGCCTTGTGAGCACTGAGATGGGTGCAGGGAGCTTCCCTCTGGCATATGCTGAAGAGCTAAAGGCCAATGTACCTCTTCTAATCTCTTTAGCAGTCATGCTACAACCAGAGCTTCATTCAAAGATACAATGCATTTCATTTTAACAAGTCCCTGCAGAAGGAGGGGAAAGGAGACTTAGCAAAACCAGCTGTGATAGGTGGATGGGTAAGAGAAGGAGACTGAAGTATTGAATGTGTAAATCATTAAAGCTGAGGATTTTGAAATTCACACTGCTGAGATTAAAGGCTTTAAATCTTTAGTTTTCCATCATGGAGTGGTGCAAGGGAGAGGTGGGCTACTGAGTAGCAAATACCTTGGGAACAAGTATGGGGGAAGGTAGAGAAAAAGACATATATACATAAATATCTCTTCTGTGGATACCACATGGAATTGGCTAGATAAGTAGGAGTCACATGCCCACTGGTAGAGAAAACAATTCACTACACAGTCAACAGGCATATTAAATCCCTCAATGCACGTGTGTTGTTCTGTCTCTCATAATACTTACACATAGTTTCGCAGTGTAAAGCAAGATGCCAGATGAGCAGAGCCATTTTATTAGAGCTATGCATGTGGGATTCCTCTCCATATCCCACAAGTCCTGCAGCGTCTGGTTATTCTTATAAGCCTTCCCTGGAGTGGGGGCCATGGAACTCTCTGGAGGTTTAGAGGCTGGTCAATGTGTTCTCTTTGGTGTTTAATTGACTCAAATCAAATGCCTGGAGCAGAGGTGATGTCAGGGGTAACTCAGGACTTCAGATCCTGACTGTTTCAGGGTACTTGTTACTTGACTCAGTCCTGGTGCCAGTACTGTGAGGGACCTCTGGCTGTGCCCAGCAGATAACAAACAGGAGAGAGCACATCACCTCAGATGGGTGTACCTTAAAGCAGGACATTGTTAAGTGCCAGAGCACTTTTCAATTGCTGAATTGAAAACATTTGTGTTTTCAATTTGGCAAAGCACATACTGAAATTCAGGTACATTCAAAGTCCCCTAAGAACTTCTGGTTCATCTACCCCCTTAAATACCTTGTCCTGGCCATCCAGACATATGCCATTTACATTTCTAAAAAAGAACCTGAAACAGTTAAAAAAACCAGAGGCACTGAAGACTTCTGAAGACCATGCCCAATAGTTTATAGTTGTGTTCATTTAACAGTTATGTGCCTTTTTTACTGTTAACTTTAATAAAGAAAATGTGTGTTAGTTAGTCTGGAGGTAATTAACCAGGCTCTAGTAAAATCACCTCCTGAGGATTAACCTGCTTAAAGATAGAATTTTTAAACTCCACATCCTGAGCTAAGATTTATGTTGCACTATTGAACTCTTTTCTATAAATCAAGACTTCCATGTGGTAGATTTTAAAACCGTACACCATCAACTGGATATGTCATTAAGATTATTTTAGGATAGACTCTAAAATTTTACTTCTAGTCCCCCAAAAGTTAATTATGCAGACTTTACTGGTATTTGAAAGAGTATGATTGCATAACCTGATAGGCAAAATGTGAATCAAAACTGAATACTTGAATATTCTCATGAATTTGCTTTCATAATAATACATATTGATTTTCTACCAGGTCCACTCCACTAATTTTTATAGTTGAGGTTATTTTTGTATCCAGCTAAGATGTGAGGCTACTCTTCTGCAGATACCAGTCAGACACAAAGATGTTTCTAGGGCTTATATTCAGAAGAATGCACACTGATTCATATTTCCAAAGGAAGCAAAAGTTCAGAAGTTCTAAATTTCCGCTGCAGATGGAAATCTGCCAAAATCTTCTGTTATTTGGAGACTGCCTTTTCCTTCTTCACAAATGAATTACTAAACAATAACACAGAAACTTTTATGTCACATAAAAGCCTTTCTATTGATATTTCATCCTGTAAGCCACAAAAGCAGAAACCAAACCCCAGCCAGTAAGACACAGTGAAAGTGACTCACTAACCATATCTCAGTATGGTGTTTATTGGGTGACCAAGAGAACAGGACTCTCTGCAGGTATAAACAACTTCTCCACTGCAAGTTTACCACCACCCAAGCTGCTGCCCCAGGCTGGCATCCCATCCCAGCAAACATCACACCACATACTGGGCCCTGAGTCAGCCACCTTTTGTTAATAACAGAAGTAGTTATCTCAAAAAGTGGGAAAAGAGGTACTTTAAGTAACTACCATTAATGGCATATGGCTTTTCCATAGTATATTTTAAATTGAAACATTCCACCTTACAAAACAGATGATACAATTATATTCAAACAAAACTAATGCAGTACATAATTTTACTTTAATTTGCACCACCTTTCAACATGTTCATGCCACATGTAGTTTTGGTTTACTCAGTGGCTATTACAAAACCTCCATTATTGTGTTTACTTAATATTGTCCCTAGAAACTCACAGAAATTCAGCATTTTCAAGTGTTAGTGACTCTTGTACCTCAAAACGCAGGCTCCCTTCAAGCAGACCCATTTTGCCTGGCTTGGCTTCTTCTCACACCAGAGATTTTGATGCTGAGCAAGCACCATGGGCTGGCACTGCTCACAGAGCTGTGCTAGGGAGGACACTGCCAGTGGCACTGTGAACATGGCATGGCAATCCTACACACCCTCTGCCAACCCCATGGCCTTCATCTTTCTGGCTTTTATCAGCCAGTCCTTTTCTG
The DNA here is from genome assembly GCA_013396755.1 of Sclerurus mexicanus. Classification (NCBI taxonomy): domain Eukaryota; kingdom Metazoa; phylum Chordata; class Aves; order Passeriformes; family Furnariidae; genus Sclerurus; species Sclerurus mexicanus. The sequence continues at coordinate 284,654 of VWZF01000586.1, read as the reverse complement.
CCAAGGGCATCTCCAGTTGAGACCACCATAGGGCTCTGCATGTGTTTTTGGCTAACACTGGAGTCTGACAGCGCAGGCTGCAGAGGAACCATCACATTACTGCTGCCTCTGTGTAGGTGTTTGAGATGGGTATATCCTTCCAGGAGGCACAGGGAGCTGAGCTGGGGTAGAAGGTGGGATAGTCGAAAGCAAAGAAATAATCTACAGTTGGAAATGTATGTTCCTGGGTGAACAGGGGGCCCCATACAGGAAAGCTACCTTCCCCTAAAGCAAATGAGATGCAACATGGTGGGAGATGGTGAGGTTCAGTGCAGGGTTACAGCAGGAAACACAGAGGTTGTTAGTGAGAACAAAAAGCTTGTGCTTCTTCAGCTCTGTGGGTCTTGGCCATTCTCCAGCCTGTGGTCCAGGGCTCACTCTTGGAGGATCTCCGTGGCTAGGACATCCTGTACTGCCATAGCCATACTTCGGCCCGGGCTTCACTGGGGTGCAGACACTCCCAGCCCATGGGTCAGCTAACTTCCTTCTAAGCAGTAAAGCTCCCCTGCCCTGGCTGGTGGTGGTGGTCCCTCTCGAGTGGCTGTGCTTGGCAGAAAGGCAGGACAGAGAGGCAGCTGAAGCCAGCATCCTTCCCTGCAGGCAGCAGTTACTGCCTGTGGGCAAACTCCTGCCTAGACAGGTGTCTTAGGAATGCAGGAGCTGCATGGGGTGGTGAGTTCTTCCTCTCTCTCCCCTCAGCATACACGGAGCTGGACACTCTGCGTTAACAGGAACAAGCATAAATGTTTTCAGCCAAGGTACTTAACACAAGTCTTTTTGCCAAGTGGCTTCACTACCTTCTTTGGTTAAGGTTAAGAGAAATGTTATTGCTCAAAGGAGAAAACAAGTGGAGGTGTTTTCCCTCCTCACCCTTCCTGTCTGCAAATTCAGGCATCTCTGGTCTCCAATTCCTTATAAACAAGTGAAGGAGCTTTTGTGGAGCCTGTTGATAAGAGGTACTCCAGACCACCCTACATGCCATCAATTTTTATTATTGTTTTTCTGTATGCAATAATATGCAAATGTTTGAGTGCTTCCTAAGGTCACTCACTGGTTATGCTGCAGTGTGGTGATTGCTCCAGTTACTGCAGAGACCTAAGGGCAAGCCCAGGTCACACTAGGACACAGCAGGTTGTCAGGGCCAACTGATAAGATTTGCACTTGATCAGCAAGATCTACGTGTGTGAGACTCAGACATAATCCAGTGAAAGGGGAGTCAGGGAGATAGGAATGGCTTTCTCCTGCACTCCCCTTTCCTGGGAAGAGTTTGCGAGGAGATAAAAGACCTGCAGACAAGGAAAGCGAGTTTAGTGCATAACAACTGGGTCATGGGGCAGGAAGAGAGCTCCTGAAAAAATACAGAGACTGCAGCCATCCAAAATACATCAGACCATTAGGAAAGCAGAAAACAAGCTTGCGAGGTGCAAGGCTCTGCCTTGACCTGATGGAGATAATTTGGCCACCACTTTCTGTACAAGAGGGACTAGACCCAAGTTCTCCCCACCCTCAGCAAAGGCTAACTGCTCAACTGGGAGAAATGAGATAATTTTAAAAAACTTCTAACATTTTAATCAAAAGAATGAGTGGGAGTTCTTATCTAAAGACTCTGAGTGCTTTCAACCACCTGTTCTTTATAATTTTACCACCTTGGAGAATCTCAAATAAAAATCTGCGTCTAGCAACTGAGCTCCATGTTGCGCCCACTCTCTCACACAGCCTCACAGCACATAGTTAAAGTCCTTAATACTGAATGGAAACCCTGCTGAAGAAGAGACAGGAACTAGGAAGCAAAAAAATGTATTTTAGATGTGCAAGGCTCCTGAGTAGCTCTTTAAAAGAAGAAGGAATGATGAGGAAAAGTCTGTTCCCAAACAAGACTTAATTTCTATTATGCATGAGTCATAAAAAGTAATTTTTAGAGCCAGAGATTTTTTCATTGGCATTGCTCACTTTTCTCAGTAAGTAAAAGAATATTACTTCAGGGTCTGAAGTTCACTGGGTTACATTTGCTTTCACTCAATTCTACCACAGCAATATTTTCTAAATGGATTTCTTTCCTTTTATTTTCCTTTTTTCTCAATATCTTTGCAGTCCTACTGCCTCCTTCATGCCACTAGCAGAGACAGGATCATAAATTAAGTCAGTGCTATGTCTGTCCTGGCAGTTGCTCTGGTAATGTTTTTATAAGCTATCGTCTCCTTTGCCTCAAAATATCTACCTTATCCTTTCTAAATAACTTACTGGAAACTCAACAGAAAAACATGTTCCCTCCAACTTCTGGACAGCTCTGGGGGCTGTGTAGATGGAAATCCAGTATCCAGGATCCTCTCAGCTGGAATTAGACAATGCATGACGTATAGATTGTATTGTGTTGCAAAAGAAATAAAACACAACATGTTTGTAAAACATCCTTTGTCTGTAGGATGTGAGGTGGCTTCTGCTCGGCCCAAGCAAAACCTCTGCTACAGTAGTGTGACCGGTTGGGTACTGCAAGACACAGAACACTTGGAAAGAGCACGCAGATAAAAGTAACTAGAATCCCTAAAGTTTATGGAACATGACCTATGAAGAAAGACTGGAAGAGTTAAGACTGTTTAGTCTAAAGAAGAGTAGACTAACTGTAGGGACAAAAATAGCCTTCAAGTATGTAGTAAGTGGCCACAAACAGGAAGAGCATAATCAGTTCCCTATATCCAGTGGCAATACCAGATGAAATGGTGAGCCTGGATTACCACAAATACTATTAGCAGTTTTAGCATTCTACTCTAAAAAGCAACTGCCTTTTTGTCTGTCTGTGGGGTGCTTACCTCTAACCCTTAGCTTACTTTTGTTACTCTGAGGTTGTGTTACTCTATGGTTACCTGAACCAGCTCAGCGTTATACTCTGTGGTCAGTTCTAGCTGCCAGAAGTGAAATGTGCCCCTTGACATCCTCATCTCTTCTCTCTCTGGGACTTCCCCTGACAACCTCTTTAGGTAGAAAGCCATAATTCAGAAAATGTTCAGAAAATAATTTATAAAATATGTAAGGTCCACTTTTTAGTAGCCTTTGGTCTACAAGGGTCTTTTAGTGGGCTTTTGTTTTGCAAAGGTCAGTTGATATTAAATCCTCTTATGCTTTTTAGTATATATTCCTACTTTTTGTCTGAATTTGGAGCATGCATTTTGATCTGTGATTGCAGAGCACTGAGCTCTGTGCAAAACATATTTGATGCCCATGATTTGGCCTAGATGTTGCTGAGAGATCTACAGCCCTAAGGAAAGGCAGCACACTCACATTCATTCTATTCCACTTCTCTGTGCTGTTTTTACTGCCAAACAATATTCTCCTAAGGAGGGAGCACACAACAGTATAGGCCAAAATCCTTGAAGTACTCAACCTGTACATTATCTTCCTCCTATCATATATAAAAATCTTGGATGGTGTGGGTCCCATAGTTCTTTCTTCCTACCTGGAAGATGTTGTCCTGATTCATTAGGCACCTGGAGCTGGATATAGTCAAGGTGCTAACATTGCTGCACTGGATCTTAAGCAGGGATTTAATGTTTATTCCAGATCACTTGAGATATCAGTGGTGTAAAATGCTATGTGTGAGCTAATCACCCTGTGATCACCTTATAGTCAACAGGAGCAGGGAATCCTGCCCCCTCCTAGGACAGGTTCCATCTTATCCCTGGGAACCACCTACACCAGGTCAGAAGAGCAGTCCAGACATGCCAACTGACAGTAAAGCAGATGGATAATTAGTAAAGGTATGGACATACTGGGTAGGATTCAACTGAATCCTACTCTGACTCAGCAGACGCCTGTAGGTGAATCCTACCCTACCTCAGATCAGCTGGATGTAATTCATACCTAGTACTTTAAATCCAAATGAGAGTGCACATGAAAAGCAATTTCCCTCTCTTCTTCTTCAAATAATTTTCCCATATTTCACACCCCTCCTCTCTCCCAGTCTGTGCCCGAAGGGAGCAATACTTTCACCAAAAGCTGCTGCTGGGGCTAAGCACTGCAGCCTTTAAAATGTCACCTCGGTTCGAGGAGTCCCTCTCCATCCCACATCATTTAATCTTCTCTGAATGGACCTTTATCTGGGCAACACTCAGACCGTACCTGATGTGCAAAGCCTTATCCTCCTCTCTTTTCACACAGCCTAGGTGCCCCAATGAAATCCATGTTCTTCTTTAGCCACAGTTTGGTGATGGACATGGAAAACAAGTCTCTGATAGGCATTTGCTGAGAGCTGGGATCTCATGCAAGAGGTAATGCCAGCTATTTCAAACACAGCATGCTATGCATTCCTTTGATCAAGCTTTTGCATAAAACATACTCTGTGTGCATGTGTGCACACAAAGCCTATCTGTCCCTCATTTTCCTTGTGAAAGATGCTTCACTTCTTGAAAGATGTTCCACTAATCCCAAACTGGTGGAGAGGTAGTTACAGTGGGAAAAAAGGCTAACCAGTAGGAAGGGCTGGCTCCGTTGTTTAAGGCTTTGTCATTACCAGGCAGCTTTTAGGAATCAATGGACATTTTCATAAAGTACTTAATAGTTAGAGTTCACTGAGACTATATAAACCCTTTCCAAAGGAGCCCTTTGCTGAGATGTTGGCAGTATATCTCTGGCTGGAGTCAAATAAATTAGTCATCAGATAAATCAGTCATGCCAGCTATGAGAGTGATACCAAAATAAACAGAATGTTTTAGTCAAATCCATGAAACAAAAGAAGCAGCAAATTTTATTTAAAATTCCCCCATGTAATTGATGCATAATTAAACTTCTAAACATTAATACAAGTGTGCTGATCCAGAGTATGTGACTATGAAGATTGTATCTTTCAAAGTAAACGGGGATCTCCGGATGCAATTAAAAGTAATTTCTGAGTTGCTGGTTCCAAGTTCCTACTAGCAAAATCCAAGAAATTCAAAGCCTGAGTAATTCCTAAATTACTGCAATTTTGACGCCAGGGAAACTCCACAGATTTTGGTGGAGTTACATCAGACTCAGATTGCATCAAGCCAACAGAACTTACTCCTTTTAAAAACGGATTCTTAAATATTTTGAAAAGAAAGTGGCAGAAATAGTTTATAGAAATCACATTCTACAGCTACAACAACAAAATTTTGGACATGTGTAACATATGGCAACATCAGTTGGGATAAGGCAACATGGGTGCCTTATCCCAAACGTGTTAGCTTAAGCAATCTACCTTACAAGGTCTAAAATATGCAATCACTGTATTTGAAATATTTATTGTCTTAAAATACAGACAAAATAATAACAGTGATATTCTTGCAATTAGTCTAGTTATCCTTATGTTTAGCTCATATATTAATCATTATCGTCACATAAAATATTTTTTAAAAGCTAGTTCTTTTACCAGTGTCCTTACACCACTCCTTGGCATGCCTGGTAAACTGGCAAAGGGCCCAAATTCTGGAAGGGAAGAAGCAGGGCATATGAAAAATAAGCAGTTTGACCAGGCAGCAGCTTGTAGGAGGGAAGAAGCACTGCTTTTAATTGGATTGAGGAAGTTAAAAATGTTGTGAGGAAGTTTTTCTTATCTAGTTAGTGTTTGTTTCCTAATAGCTGCTATCTCAGCCCAAAATATTACACTTTGTCTGCCTACTGTCAGATAAATAAGCAGATTAACCAGCCTTGTGCATAGAGGGTGCAGTTCTCACGGGCTTCAGTTGTCTGAGCCTCTGAAACCAAGTCTGGAAAGGCTCAGGGGAAGTAGATACACTGGGTTTTGCAGCTCTGACATGAGTTTCCCACTGTCCTCCCATCCCATGCTTCCCTGTGCCAGCACCGGCACTTGCCTCCTGCACAGCTGTGGCCACTGGTTCCAACCGTCCCTAGGCCAAGTGCAGCTGATGATCACACCCCTTAGAAAGGAGACCTACAAAGAGGGGGATGGCTTGAGTAGGCACGACCCATACCCAAATATTAAAGCAATTAATCCATCTCAGCTCAGGTTGATGACAGGATTCCTAACAGAAGCAGTACAGAGAGGTCTCTCAGAGGTAGGATTTTCCATTATTGATTATTTGTTTCCATGAGATACCACTCCCAAAAGCTAAAACACTCCTCACTTACCAAATCCCTTAGTAGGATGTATCCTAAAATTAACAACCTTTGTCACGTTTATTCACTAATGCTGTATCCAACACATGTAAACAAGAAAGGACAGGCCATCACTCCTCTGCAAACTCACCAAATTCCACTGAAAAGAGACTAGAGAAGGTAGAAGACTTCAGAGTTATAGTCTTTGGTGGAATACTGTCAAAGCAGAGAAATTCCACGTTTCCTCATGAAAACGTAGGAGCCTTGTTAGGATTTGGCAATGTGGCCAATAGTAGTTCTCAAGTTTGACTTACTTGTCTTTTTACAGTTATTTGTATACTACTGAATTTTATATCTATGTTCTAATTCCAGCAATAATGTTGCGTTCTTTCTCTTGAAGGATAGAATTGTCTGTGTTGCTTTCATTATTACCATAAACCACACAGATTTTAGAACTGACAAGGACTAGAAGGAAAATATAGCCCATAGGATGCTTAGGACATTTGCAAACCTGATTTTGCTTCCTGAGGTATTTTCACCACTATGCTGATGGTCAGATATCTTCATATATTTGGGAGAATACATCTCTCTCATGCAATGCTCCACAAAGGAACCAAACACAGATCTTGTGCTCTGTTTGCATTTATCAGGAACCACTGAAACACAAACAAAAGCTTATTACCTATTATTGGCTTCTAGTAGTACATCTTGTAATTGGCACTGTTTAAACACAGAACACAAAGCAGCTCTGTCTCAGAGTATTTATAATCTAGGGAGCAAACTTCAAAAGAAGTGCGTAGATTTATGCCATAAAGGAGGAGGAAGAAGGAGTTGGAAGAAGAAGACCAAGCTTGTTTGATCACACTGCTTCATAAAAATCAAAAGAAAAGTCTTTTGGATTGGTGGAATTTGTAGGCTCTTTGTAAGGTTGTTCCTCCAGGGCACTGGGAATTGTCACAGAAACACAGAATGTGCTGAGTCAGAAAGGACCCACAAGAATCATCAAGTCCAACTCTTGGCCTTGCACAGGACAATCCCCAAGAGTCACACCATGTGCCTGAGAGTGTACATCAAACACTTCTTGAACTCTGTCAGGCTTGGTGCTGTGACCACTTCCCTGGGAGGCCTGTTCCAGTGCCCAACCGCCCTCTCTGTCAAGAACCTTTTTCTAAAATCCAGCCTAAACTTCCCGTGACTCAGCTTANTGTCCAGGTCTCTCTTCAGTCAACAGCCCCTCCCAGTTTTGTGTCATCTGCAAACTTGCTTAGTGTCCCTTCCACCAGTCACGGCTGCATTTCTTGACTAGAAATTATTTCCATCATAATCAAGAAGGTACAGTGCCCTGGCTCTCCTCTTAAAATGTTTTATAGCTTATAGGTCTCTGGCATCTTGAAGAAAAGATGAAAATACCCAGTCAGACTGAACGCAGAAATGAGATAGAAGCCAGAACCATTTGTCGCAGCCTGACAGGACAGGACAGGAAACCACATCCATGATGGCAGCAGCTGGGGGCTCAGTGGACCCACCTGCTCTCCAGTGCCCACAGAACTTGTGGATCTGTATGGTCCAGAGGAGGGCCACTAAGTTAACCAGAGCGCTGGAACATCTCTGCTATGAAGACAGACTGAAAGAGCTGGGATTTTTCAGCCTGGAGAAGAGAAGGCTTCAAGGGAGACCCTACAGCAGCTTTCCAGTATCTAAAGGGGGCCTACAGGAAAGCTGGAGATGGACTTTTTACAAGAGTATACATTGATAGGACAAGCTTTAAACTGAATAGGGCAGGTTTAGATTAGACCTAAGGATGAAATTATTGACTATGAATTTCTTGAAGAGAGGACATAAGACAATAAAGATTTTCTGGGAAAAGATGTCTAAATTTTACTTTATTCAAACAAAAATATGAGACTGAGAAGAATATGTGTAGGGAACATTTATGTAAATGGATGAAGGCTGACATCCTGATCACAGACATTCTCAGTAAACACCATGGAGGCGAAAAGTCTCAGTGGTGGAGATTCTCCATGCTGTTCCTTCCAAAATTATGGAGGAGGTTGTCAGTCGATATGACCAAGGAAGTGATAAAGATAGTACTCCTCATCAATAATGCGCTTATAATTGCATAATTTGAAACCTTTATACCATAAAACAATTTGGATTTCCCCCTTTGGTACAGTTTATGTATGTCACACCGTTCTCTACTATTTCTACATGCAAGCATGGGAAGTAGGTGTCGATATAGACACCAGTCTGGTTCTAATCATCTGAGCAAGAATGAGTGGGACACTTATCCAAGTTTCTGTGTTATACTCAAGAAGAAACAGATAATTTCTTTGACACTGTAACTTGTTTTTTTGCTAATAATTCATTTCTAGAATCATAGAATTATTTGAGATTGGAAAACAGCTTCAAGATCACCATGTCTGACCTTTGACCTTTATTATCATCCATTAACATGTACGTGACAGAAGCTCTTATGTAAGCAGTTACAGCTGAAACCAGGGTTCAAGAAACAACTATTAGGAGAAGAATCTTATGTAAATGCATCGAGAACTGGCTTGGTGGAAAAATTAAAAATGTTGATGTGGTCCTCTGGGCTAACAATCTCTAGACATTTGGTTTGGGGATCCACAAATTACTATCCATATAGAAATACAAACCTTTCCCACCTGCAGACAAAAAGGAGAGGGAAGTGTCACTTTACACAGGCACAGGTGTTTCTTCTTTCTCCTGTTCCTCTCACTGTTTATGCTGGCATGAACAAATGGACTGTACTTAGAAAGAGGAGAGATTTTACAGTGGATAATCCTTTTTGTCCTTGAAATGCTGCAGAATGTGAGCCTTGTTGTTTATCTGTGGGTTTTTTTCCTATGGATTTAATTCCTATTTCTAGAGATTCAAAAGGCCATTGGCAAAAACCTAAAATCATTTTGTTAGGATGTTCACCCCAATTATAAGACATGTAAGAGTATACAAACCTGGTAAGGTTTCCACAACACATAAAACATTACCAAATGTTCTTTACATGTTTCATTTGAAATGCTGTCTTGCATAACCCTTAGATGTTAACATATGTGATTGAACTTTAAACTTACGCCCAGCACTTGTTAATCTGCTTATAGATTCCCTCAGCAGTATCAGTGAAAAGGTATACAGCAAATCTGATATAACTAACCTGTCTTTAGGTAAGTTGGGGGCATGACATGTCATTTAAAGGGGGCCTCATCTTCTCTCATAAGCCTGGGAACTCCAGAGGAGCCTTAGCTGAGCTCACCATGACCCATGTCACCTGGGGCAGCATCTGCTCTCAGAGAGGGCAGACAGGGACTGCCAGCGAGCTAGGTGCAAGTCTAAAAGTAATCTTACAAATAACATGATGGAATTGGGAATACTTTAATTTACATGCACATGGTTTCAAAAGCTCGTGCTGTAGTTCTGCCAGCTATATCAGGTTTCCTATTTGCTAGCTGTGCTAATGAAGGACAGAAAAGCAGCAGGTTCAGCACAGATTCCTACAGACCCCTCCTGAGGGCATCATGGCTGGGAAGCTACTGATCATTCAGTGAGTGTTTGGTGTTCTGCCATAGGGTGATTTCAGCAACCCTCATATTGTTTTTATTGAGTGTGAAAACTCAAGTTATACACTTAAGTGTACCTTCCTACTCAGAGGGCCTTCTACTCTATCACGAAAGTAATTAGATTGATTTGACAGGGCTAATCTGTACTGGCTGGTACACATCTCTTCATTGTTTTACAGGTACTTACAAATAGTTAAAAAAAACCCAAACAAACCATCCAATAATTTATGCTTGGTGTATGAATTTCTAATTCCAGGAGTTTCTACTGTGGGTATTTTTGGTGGTGGTGTGTTTTGTTTTGTTTTGTTTGTTTATTTGTTTTTAAGTTTGGCCCTATTTGTTCTTTTCTATGCTTCTGCCATTTAAAAATCCTCCATGAGCCTGTGAAGGCTCTATCTGTGGCACAGAAGAGAACAGGGCAGACTGGTGGTCAGGATTGCTCAGGGCAGGCTCCAGAGCACGTATGTCTTGGGGAGAGACAGTTGGTGTGGCCCAAACTGAGCCATAAAGTTTTACACCTGCCAACCAAGGTCCAATGCCAGAGCTCATTGCTTGGACTTTCTTCGTAAAGAAGCATGCATGTACTGAAAATTTCATTAACTTCTTTAAAGCTGCTTCAAACTCGTTATCTCATTCCACGCTATATATAGGACATCTGCCTTCTTCTCATGAAACAACAGCTCTTGTCTGCCAGAAGTGCAGCACACAGGCCAGCTGCCTTGGCAGGTTGCCCACTGCCTAATTCCTACCCCATCAACATGCCCCCAGGACATAAAGAGCAGGTAGCAAGGCAGAGAACTTTGCCCATAGAGATTTTGCTGCCACTTCTGATCTTTAAAGATCTTTAAAACAATTTTCTGTCTTTAAAACACTTTTGATTGTAAAAAGAATGCTTCAAACAGGTAGAATTACAAGGTCACACATATAACAGTCCTTAGAAATCACCTTTAAGATTTTGGCTCTTTGTCTGTATATAGGTATTTTCCAGAAAACATTTTTGCCCAATCCCTCACAGGAGAGCAAACAGAAGTCAGGAAGCTTCAGATCATGTATTGACTTCAAATCATACCTTATATTGTCAGACAGGAAGATACCTCTTTCCAAACTTGATGAGTACCTCTCACAAAGTGCCCTGGACGCTCCCATGGTTCTCTATCATCCCCAAATCCTACTCTCAAGCGAGCTTTTGAAGGCTAAAGGAACACTCCCCAGACAACAAAGCAGCAAGGTGTCCTGATGTGAGATTAAGACAACATAGCCCTGGTGTCCTTCACTTGATGAGAGTTTTTAGACTGCAATAATGTGGAGGGTATTCAAATCTCACCCAATACAACACAGGGGCATAGAGAATAAGCCAAGTGTCTCAGCTTTGGGTTTTGTTTAACAAGATCTGGCAGCTTGTTCTTGCAAAAAGCTTGCCTCTTGATCTCTCCATGGATTCTTTGGATCTGCTTCCCTCTAAAGGCCATTCAGTGAATTATTGTATTACCCTGAATGTCAATCAAGTCAATGTGAATCAATTCTCAGATGTATTCCTTACCTGGAGAGGTGTTTGAGCTCTATGAAAGAGAGGAATAAATAGTTAAAGGGTTGCTTCTTGTTGTAAGACAGATTAAAAGAAATAATGTTTAAGTAAATTGAGAGATTTACATCAGCAAGCAGAGGTTTTCATGATAAAGTGTATCTAAAACTGAGTGTCAAGCATACATGCTTTTGTAGTACCTCATTCCACAGAAAAGTGAACCACAAAAGTGAACTGGTTTGTCCCAGGCCATCCTTGGGATCTGGCCATCCATGCTCCCAGCCACATGCTCAGAGGAGTAAGTGATTCTCTCCAGACACGCTGAGGCATTCAGCCTCTCAGGCATAGCTGCAGTATTGCTGTTGTTTTGTGTGATCCCAGGTAAAGAGCTTTCTGGTGTAGTAGAGCTTGGGTAGACTGTGTCTCTCTCAAAAAGTGAATTGCTCCTTCAGCTGAGGAGTTCAGATATGCCATGAAATTGAGACCCTTAATTGAGGTGTGGGACTTCCACTGAACTCAATGGACAAAGAGAATCCCAAAATGGAGTGGCATGCTAAAAAATTGGTCATTTTGCCTGCTTGGTTAAGGGGGTAAAGCAAAAAAAAAGGAGGCATTTAAAGTATACCTGGTTGTTATTTGGGCAGACCGTGAGAAACAGGATAATCTCCAAGTATACTTGTAATCCGAATAATAACCATTGTCAACAAGCATTTATGCACAGCTTCCGCACTGTATAAGCATCTCTGGAGAGAGGGGATCAAATTTTAAGTAAATGGAGTACATCTCACCAGTCCTCTCTACAGAGGGAGCACAGGAGGTTACACTCCTGAATTAAACTGGATGAATCAGGGCCTGGATGAAAGGAAGGTTCATATAACTTAGAAGAGAACAATTGAAGTGTTTAAACATAGGCCATCTTAAAAGTTCTTAGAATATCTGAAACTTTCTACAAGCCTGGAAAATATAGAGTAAACACTTACAGGTCACTTACTCTGATTTTCATTTAAATCTCCTAAAAGGCTGAAATTTAATAACACCTAGAGGCTTGGAAAGTCAAGTAGACTCGTTCAACAATTCCAAATAATACAAGTAGAGTTTACAACGTACCATCAAGGGGATCAAACAAATATATAAGGATAAAGGGACAGGTGTAACAAATCAATACCATGTTGGGTCATTTCTCTATAATGGCAGGGGGAAAGTGGCAGAACATCTCCCACAAACACAGGTCTCTCACCTGCAAGAGCGAAGGTACACTCTCTGCTCAGTAAGAATACACTACTGACTGTCACGGTGAATGGAACTTGCCTTAGAAGTGTGGGTGAGGGACAGATTTATGGAACCTTGTGAGAGGGTGGCAGATGCAACTTTATGCTGTTACCAACATGTTTGTCCCTGTGTTCCTCTCTCCCATCAAAATGAGAACAAATCCCCACATCCAAAAATCTCTTGCAGTCATTTACAATTGTGGTGCAGTTGAGGCACATGAATCCTCAAGAAAATATTGTTCCTTGAAACAGTTCCTTGAAATATAAGGTGTGCTATTGTAGGGAACATATAATTTGCTCTGTAACGTGAAATTCTTCAACACAACACAGTAATAGCTGAGGCATCTGAAAGGGAAAAAATAAAGAGTAACTAGGCAGAGTAAGGTTGAATGAGTTAGTACATAGGGAAGAAACAATCCGTATTTTTTACTTCAGCCTGTGAAAAGGAAAAAAATTATTACGCAAGAAACAAAAGTGATGACAGAAGAGTAAAATATAGCAAAGGAGTTCAGGAAATAAAACAAGTAAAAAGTCACTCCCTCCCACAGAGAGGTGCCATGAAGTGCAAACAAACACATGTAAAAACCCATCAGGTAACTTAGCTGAAGAGCATCATGATGGTTTGACCAACAAACACTCAGGCTTACTCACACAGCAAATTTGCAGTAGACCTTACCTGGGAAAAGCATTATTTTTAGGACAAAACCATACACAGTGGAGCTTCCCTACTACCCCGCTGAATGCCAAAGAACAGAACAGACATTTCCATACAGATCAGTTTGAACAGAGTATATTTGTCTCAAATAAATGCCCATCAACTCCTCCCATTCCACACAAAAAAAAATGTATCAGTCTCGTAACAAGCAGAGCTTCAGAGGTACTCCCAGTGGGCACTTGGAGGTGTGTGTTAATCAGCTCTCAGTTCTGCAAGTGCTGAGTGGTAAACTCCTCGCTCAGCTCCCTCCCTCCTCACTCACTAAGTATAACAACCAAGTACCACAGATTGGAGGGTCAGCATCCCACCAGGTCATCCTCCCAGGGATAGTGAATGATTCAGTGAACAAGATCTGCCTGAATAGGCATCTGAAGAGATGGCCGTAATTCAGCTGAGGGCAGTAAGAGGATATGCCAAGGCAAACACATTCCAGATGACTTGCAACATGGTGTAAAATTTCACTCTATCATAAATAACGCAGTAAATGTGAATGTTGTATTTCCCAAGGTGCTGCTCAGACATAACCTTTTCCCTAAAGAGCAGATATGGAGGAAATGTATCATCTCTGCTCCTTAGCCCCGAGAGGCAGAGCAGAGAGATTCCTGCTGTGAGGATGACCATGCTATCCACTGATCCCTCATGCTGCCTGCCTGGGTAAAGAAAGATGCTTCAAAAGCCATGCACTCTAGCTGCCAGGGCACACACAGTGCATAAATACCTGGGAAGACAACGAATAAAGGTGTATGCATTTCCCTTTCCTGATGTGACCTTTTCACTGTGTTCTAGCTGTCCACAGTACTGTAACTTGATTTCACCATAATTTAAGGCTATACCCTACCATATGTGTGAAAAGCCAACCCACTTGTTATGCTGAACTCTCCTCATGTAAGAGGAGAGAAATCCTTCCCAAATTGTGACCACTGGGACTGTCCGCAGACAGGAGATGATGCAGTCAGGTCCCGAATTGTGGGTACTACGTGTAGTTCATCACTGGTCCAGAAAGTTTCTTTTCCAAAAGTGCACAGTCACTCATTTCAACAGCACTACCTCTTAAGCTGAGCAGTGTATAGGAGGTGGGGCTCACTTAACTAACTCTAGCAGTCTAAAGAGGATGTCTAAGTTAATCATCTTAAACTCCTGCAGCAAGTGAAAAAAGACAGGCATCTCCAGAGGCAATGCATATAAGGTCAACGGACGACACTCTGGAAGTGTCCACCCACCAAAGATAGAGCTTAGAGTCATTGGCTTAGGGTAAACCCTAAACTTTAGACAGCTAAGTTAAGAGAGATGGATCCCATCCAAAATGAGCAGGTGGCTCAGGTTTGTGGTTCATAGGTGAGACCTGTATTTGTATTACAGATTCCTTATGGACTCCTCTATATCCACAGCCCTGTCACTGGAGAGTAACTCTTTCTTATAAAATGACCATATAACTAATTTTTCCATACTTTCCTACCTTTGTGCCAAAACACCCCTAAGTGCTGATAGGTTATTCCTCAGGGCTTGCTATTACTTTTCATACCTGTGTTTTGCCTGACCACAGGCAGCATGTTCTGACATTTCCATGTCTCCTGGGTCTGCAGAAGACAGGTTTATTTCTTTCAGGTTTGTTTGAGACAAGTTTGTTTCTCTCTTCTGCTTTCTCAATTTTTTTCATCTTCCACTCCTACTGCACCCTATGAATTCCCATGCTTCCGTGTTGTTGCATGGAATGCATCTAAGTGTCAACAGATCTATTCCTCTGTCACTGTGCAGAGTTTGGGAACTCACAGGAAATTGAGTTCCCAAAAATAGATTTTTCCCATCGTTACAAAACCTAGATGCCCTGTTGCTGTGAGGTCCTGGTAGCAAAATATGTTCAGCTCCGAGATCAGCTGGAGTGCAGGAAGGCACCATGCCATTCAAGTTCACAGGACATGGGAGCCACCACCAATGTGCACAGGCATGGCTGGGAATGGGAAGCAGCCAAAGCTCCCTGGGTATATAGTGCGGCCAGACCTGCAAGGTCTCCATTTCAGGAGATCAAATTATGCTTCTGGGGATAGTGGGGGCCACTGGGGCTCTGTTTGACTCAGCCCATCACACAGGGAACACTGGTGGTTGATGCAATGCTCAAAACTGAGCAGAAACTGCACAGTAGGACCCCTGATTCAAAATACGGGCATATCTATAGCCATTTTTGTGCAGTTGTGGATAAGAGCAACTTTAGGCCCAGCCTGTTCTTTGTGGAATGACAAAAGGATTAGACACAAAAAGTTTATACATATTCCAGTGTTATAGTCCTTTCCCACAGAAGAAGTGGTGGGTCCACATCTTTTCATGTCTGTGTGCTGTCCTACTGATCCTCCCTTTTCAAGTTAACACCTAACAACTCAGGGAAGCAAGGTTAAGAGTCAGTACAATGCCTGACTTGATCTTCCCTTATCCAAGCTGGAGAAGAGAATGGGCCTGAAGCACAACTCATTTCATAAAACAGATCTCATTTTTTATTTCTCGCAAAACATCTTTTCTTTCTGATGCCTGGAGGGAACTGATTATTTCAGTGATCCTTTTCACACCATTGGCTAACACTCTGTCAAAGATGATACGACCAGGGCTAATACCCATTATTGGTCTGTCAGCAGTGCAAACAGTAGTTTGTGATCTTCGCAATTTTAACACAGTAAATCCATCTGATGATATAAGTGTTTATTTGCTATTCACTTGCTGATACCCAGCCAGCATCCAGCGAGCTTCTGAATGATCACACATCTCCAACACGTGACCATGTAGTATCAGCAGAAAGCAGGTACCCTGCAAACACTTCTGCTGAGAGCATACAGACTCTTTATACCAGTCTCTGGTAAGTGCCTTCTCCATTTCAGTTTGTCCTGCTTAAATTAGAAATTTGGATGAGGTGTCATTCAGCTGAATTGGATGAAACCACTCAGAGACAGGAATGTGCAGATCCCAGCTGGAAAGCTGTCCATACTCTTTCATGCTCTTTTTCACATATTTCAAGTTTCAGACAATGAACCTTTCACACAAGTGGGCAAACTGGCAGCTCTCTCTTTTTTGATAGCTGAAATTACTGTTCTTCCAAGGTCAAACTCCCTAGATCCAACCATTTCTTTTGCTTTCATTATCCGTCTGCCACATTTGCTTGTTCAGGGAGATAAGGCGTGTGATGTAGTCCTGAAAAGTCCTTTTTCTTCTTACAAGTGAAATAATAATTCCTGTTTGCTTTCCTGTGACTGGATATAGGATCTGATTATGAACTCAGAGCCACATAAATCTTAACAGTGTAGACGCTAATCGAGCAATGTAACTATAAAACAACCATAGTGATCTTATATTAAGACTTTCCAGGTTGTTTTCTGCTCTGGATTTTCCAGGTGAAGAGATATCAATAGCAATTTAAAAAAAACCCCAACCAACCAAAACAAACAAAAAACCCCAAACCAAACAAAAAACCAAACAATAAAAACAACAAAAAAAACCCCCAACTTTGTTTTCCTTGAGCTTCACTTGGAAATCATATTTCACAAGAGGCCACAGTCTGGTATTAAGTTTGGCAGCAGAAAAATTCAAAATCAGAAGCCACATGTACTGGTACTTGTAAGTGATCAGAAATGAAGGGTTGATCAGCACATAAAAACTCAGCTCTGAGACGGTGAGGAGAGGACTTTACTGTACACTGTACTTTTTTTTTCATATTTTATGTGTACCAAACATTTTTTCCAGAAGAGGGTGCAAAATTTATCTCCAGCAGTACAAAAGCACTATGTTTCTGCCAGCCTGCATTTGTGAATGCCAAAACATTCTCCAACTGTTTCTATGATGCATTTGTAAATACGAGATTCGACATTAAACACAGTGAAAAATCTTATTCTGTGACACTTATAGTATAGATGGCTACAAAGAATCTCTCCATTGCTTCCTTTTACAGTCAGTGAAGTGAAACAGGCACACAGGAACATAGTTCTTCCCATTTCACCCTGTATCAGCTGAGCATCTCTCCAGATTCCTTTGACTATAGTGCCTGAAGCTGTGATGACTAACCCAGATGTGGACATCTGCACTTTGGACATCCAAATCAGACAGAATCCCACCTCTTGCATTTGCCAGGAAGTGCTCTACAGTGACAGTGTGGGACAGGGCTACTCATGCTGTGCTTATCGCCAAACACCACTTGTCATATGACATCATATTCACTGCAAATTTAAATCAATTTATGGGAAGTTCTGATTACTTTGTTCTGATTACTGCTGTCAATGTTGCAATAGAGAGTAGAATGAAGGGTCCCTTGCAGAGGTGTTAAAGAAGTCATGGCTGCCAAGGGAAAGGAGAGGAAGAGAGGTGTCACTGTGGTTAGACCACATTGTTACTTATACCAGTTGTTGCACAGATTGATAGCTCTTTATTCAAGTATCATCAATCCCTGTTACCATTTCACATGGCCTTGTGCTCTTTCAACTTCACAGACTGGTGAATCTTGAGAAGGGGTTTGAAAGCTTGAAGTAAATCCTTCCTGCTAAGCTTTCCCCATAACTGCTCACATGAAATCGAACAAGCATGGATCATTATTCAAAATAATGACTCATTTCAGAGGTGTACATGTTGTGGAGATTGTATCACCTCCATTGGATACGATACAATCTTCAAACAGAGTCATTCTGTGATTTATGTACTCACCAAGAGTTGCTTTCAGCTCAAAGACATAACCTTGCCCCTTAAGCATATATGCAGCAGTCATCACACAATAACACTTCTGTTAGAGCATACTCAGGTGCACAGCCAGCTTTGCATTTCTAGCCATGGTTCAGCCAAACAGGGATGTTATACAGCATGCCATCCTGTTGTCTCAGCCTACAAAGGTGGGGAAAATTTTACATTTCTCTGGGGACTCTGATCTGAAGATTGCTTCCCAGGCACAAAGGCATTTTAGCTTCACCCTTGCTCCCAGCAGGCAGGGAGAGCTAATAATTATGTAGTAGTACTGTCTTAATTTAAGAAGCAACAAGAGTGAGTCTAAAAAAAATTCATAAACATGCTAATACATAAGGCAAGGTCAACTCTTACCATCACCATTTAAAGATCCTTCCTGATATAGGCATCAAAAAATGGTTTGGGAGCTGAAGAAAAGTGTTCACAGCTGCTTCACACCTTCATTAAAATACATCAATATTAACAAAGTAAATCCCTCACTGCCTCTTCTGGTGTTGATCCTTCACTGTTTTTGGAACAATAATAAAACCCACCAGGACTGAGCTCACAATGAAGAAAGAACGACTGGCAGTTAGTTTTGGATGTGAACTATTTAGGAAGTTGGTCATGAGCAGACATCATTTAAATAAGACTCCAAATGCAGAAATAATTGTGCAAGCCAGCATCTGGCTGTTCTGAAGGGAGACACTAGGCAGAGCAAGACTACATGAGCTGGAAACTTCATCCCTTTAATAGACATGGCAAGCTCTACCGATAAGTACAAGCTACTCCAAAATTACATGCACAAGAGAGTAATTATACAGGGTCACTATAAAAGCTCTGGGTGCTCCCAAGATTGCCAATATATTGGGAGAGTAGAGCTAAGTCACCAAAAATGATGGAACACTAAAGTGAAAAACACTGCGTTGCAACAGTAAAACATGCCCACAGGTATGATAAACACTATCCTTATTGCCCATGTGAGTACCAAGAAGGGCTTGAGACGGCTTATAGCTGGGTGTGACTGCTGCCATAAAAGAAAAAAGTGAAAAGTGAAATGCTGGAAATCGTCTGGGAAAGAACCTCAGAAACACCTCTCTGTTCAAGTCTATTGCAACCCTATCGAAAACAAACGGACATGACTCAAGTACCTTACTTCCCCATTGCAAAAATTTCAGCTGTTGCACAAACAAAGCAAGCCAGAATGCCATACTTCATTGTGAATGGTTGTTTGAGTGGAGCTGATGAAAGATAGTCACCTGCGATTCACAACCAGCTGATTTGGGAAATCTTCTATAATGGATTACACACTGCAGCTAGTTCTACACACAAATAGTGTAGAAGGAAAAAAAAAAAGATGAAAAGCAAAATCCTAATAAAATTACTGTCCTGGTGGGCATCTTTAGGCCAGCAAAGCAAAGCTACAAAAGAAGTACCTCTCTGTTTTGCAAGTAAATCTAGATAATTCCCGATAAGGCTAATGAATTGCTGTAATTATCACACACTCATCTCACTTCTAGTAATTAAATATATGAGGGATATACAGGTGGTGGGTGGTAGTATGTAGGAATATGTAATGCAGAATAAATTCTGTGGATAAAATAAAACCCTGTGATCAGACACTCTGTAGCTCCTGTTGTAGATTTCTGTAAGGACAAGAAAAAGAATATTTGTATCTACTAAGGGGGGGTGTGTGTGCTGAGTTATTTTAGTCTCCTCTACTTATCCTAAACTTTTATTTCTCTCTTGCTATTTTATGAATTGGCTTCATCAGTTTATAATGGTAACACGTACTTATTGAGATGTGTAAGTGTGTAATATCAATAAGGAAACACGAAACTGTGTGTGGTGGGGTTGATGCCTAATAATTCCTATATCAAGGAAATTGCAGTTTTGATAAGAGCCTGATCTGAGACATTATATAAGGCAGGGATATATAAAAGTATTTGCAACACATTTGTTACATATATATTTATGTATATATATATATATATGAGTGTACTTTTTTGTTTTATTCTACGACATGAAAGATTTTCATCATAGAAGATCAGTGATTGGTATTTCAGTCTGAAAACCTGCAGAGCAAATTCTGCTGTCAGGGATGTGCGTCAGTCTACAACTTCCTCGTGAGGGGAAGGAGAGGGGCAGGCACTGATCTCTTCTCAGAGGTGACAGAACCCGAGGGAATGGTCTGAAGTTGCACATGGTGAGGTTTAGGTTGGGTATTAGAAGAAGGTTCTTGACCCAGAGGGTGGCTGGATGCTGGAACAGGCTCACTGGGGAAATGGTTACAGCCTCAAGCCTGACAGAGTTCAAGAAGTGTTTGGATGATACTCTCAGGCACATGGTGTGACTCTTGGGGATGATCCTGTGCAGGGCTATGGGTTGGACTTGATGATCCTTGTGGGTCCCTTCCAACTCAGCATATTGTGTGATTTGGTAATCCTAGTCTAATGGCTTTATTTTATTTACTTGTGCATATTAATATATTCAAAGATGCCTGTGCCAGATAAAAGACTTAGGATAATTTCTTGGCATGATGGGTATGTGGCATGAATCTTTCCCCTAAGCACAGCTGTGGGCTTTGATGTACTCAAGGGAGGGCTTCCTCCACCAAGTTGAAAGTTCAGAAGTTCAAAGGCACTTCTCATTAGAAATTAACCACAATGCTTTACAAATGAGAAGGGAATGACCTACTCCATGCCTGAAGAATTTGGCAGGGGCCATGCTCACAGCCAACAGACCACCAGCGTGCTGAGAAATGTCTTGCAGAAGAAGGGTTGAGTTCAAGGGTAGCACAAAGAGGACAGGGACTTATTACAGTCCTGTCTTGGAAAACACGGCCCCTTGGCTTCTCCAAGCATTGTTTGGAGAGCAAATCTACAACACAAGCTGTTACAGGCTTTATTTACAGCTCTCTGTATTGCTCCAGCCACATGGCAGACATCTAGCTGAATATCCAGATGGATGCCCACCCTCGGGGCATCGTATCAGTCCCAGGGAGTTCAAGCAAATCTTTAACTTTTCTGTCTTACCTGGTGTGGCATAGAAACCTCTAAGCTGACAGATGGAGGCAGCAGGTTAATCACTGAAATGCATCTGGGCAAAGAGCCTGTCAGCTGCCAGGCATGCGTCCAAGGATGCCGCTGCTCCCTGCCAAAAGCCAAGAAACCCATCAGCACCTATGAGGTTCACAGGGCAACTGGGCAGTTTCTGCTTGCACAAGACATATGCTGTGGGAGCCACTGCTGGAGACGTGAGAGGGGCAGAAGAATGAGGGCTCAAAATGTGAGGATGCCTGCCTGCTGAGCCACTCATGCCATGACTCACTGGCATAAGAGCAGACAGCCAATGTGTACAGTTAGGTAGGAAACCTAGAAGAGTCCAGGACAATATTGGGCTGGTGGAGTGGGCAAGCAGAGGCTGCTCAGTTAGTGCTCCAGGTATGAGGTTTGCTAGAAAAATAAGAAAATTTACTTTTGTTGAACAGAGGGGAGGATTACACTTTAACTGTGGCTTTTCATGTCAATACTTTAAACTCATTCCTCAAAACCCATCATGTCTTTCATTTCTCTGCTCACCCTGTGTAGAGCTGGGAAGTAACACCTGCCTGGGGTTGGAAACCTTCTGCCAGCATCCCTTCAGAAGCAATGGCTTTAAACAGAGAGAGCCCGCAGACAGGAAAGAGGGACTTGTGCCTTGGGTCACACTTAAGCAAAGCTCAGCCTACAGAGGTGTCTGGCACTGGGGTTGTGCTGCCAGAGCTGAAGAACAGTTGTGGCAGAAGTGGGTAAAACCTCCTGCAAAATACAAGCAGCCAAAGGGCTTGGAGCAACCCCCAGGGCATACACCTGCTCAACGAGGATCCCAGCTTGAACTTAGATCCTGTTTGGGATGGGAGGAAAATTGAAACTTGTTCAGGCATGTGATCCCAAAATCAATATTTTCACAGCTCAGGGCATGTGACGTGTCCCTGGAAGGCGCCTGGTGAGGACAATGGCTGGCACAGGACCACAGCTCCACACGACTTTAGTGTGCTCCACCACTGATCAGCCTGCGCACAGGCACCTGTAAGCTAACGCCTGTGCCTAGAGCCAATGGCTCAAGGTTTCCCCTACAGGCAGGAAAATTCCTCCCATAAATCTGCACACTTCCCAGAGATGCCCTGTATTTAATGGGACTGGAGGGAATAGGGTGGGATTTATGAATGGCAATTGAATTTCATGCGTTATTATGTTTTGCATTTCATCCTGAAGCACAGAACTTCACACTAACAGTATATCCAGCAATAACACAAACACTCGCTCCAGATAAATTTTAACATTTGTGTCAGGTTCTTTACTGGATGCAACAAACCCGTAGCTTTGCTTGCCATGTCCTAACTCTCTCTTACCAAATCAGGTTTTTCCCGTATGTACATAGAAAAGTTAACACTTCCCAGAATACCACATGAACAAAATGCTCTGGGCCATCTTTCCAAATAAACCCTTAATCCTCAGACATCACTGAAAGTAATTTTTGTCAATATTGCAAACACACTGGTCTCTCCATTCTCACTGTTCAGCATCCAGCGGCATTTTTATTTTCCTGATATCTGCAAAGCAATTTACAATCAAAATCCACTACTTTGCCACTTGGAGACTTTTGAAACATATAGATTTGCTATTGGAAGGTTTTCTGATTCCTGCCTACACAAAATAGCTACACTGGGAAAGAAAAGGAAACTAAATTTTCCCGGAGCTAGCACCAAGTAAAGAGCTTGCTGCATTATCCCACTTTCTCCCACTATACAACATTTTTTTTGAGAAAAAAAATAAAAGTGTAATGCAATATTTAAATCCATGTAAAGCCTTACCACCAAAATCAGAAATACTGACCATGAGCATAAGGCACCATCCAGTGCTGCAAACTTTTCTTACAAACCAGACAAGTCAAAACTGTTTTTCTCCTTTTCTGAAAGTTGAAATGCATTTCTGATATGAAAAAAGAGATGTTCCATAGTTTTAAGGCTAAATTCTCACAAGATTCTGCCCTTCCTCACCTGGCTTGCGGCTCAGCTGAATTAAAGAGCTGAAATGAACATCTA
The DNA here is from genome assembly GCA_013396755.1 of Sclerurus mexicanus. Lineage (NCBI taxonomy): Eukaryota > Metazoa > Chordata > Aves > Passeriformes > Furnariidae > Sclerurus > Sclerurus mexicanus. The sequence continues at coordinate 261,697 of VWZF01000586.1, read as the reverse complement.
AATGAGCCCCTTAAAAAAATAGCTGAGAAAAGACAAACAATCAGGAAAACAGAAAAAATCACAGTGCATACCTGGATCTCTATTATTAGTGGAAAAGGCTTTATTTCTTTGCAAGGGCAATGGCAAGGTAGAGCTACTGCAATGTAATGAAAGAAAAATACTTTCAGTATGGAAACATGAAAGCATTAACATAACAGGCAAAGCACATTAAGTCCTGCCCTTGGCAAATGTCTTGTTGGCTACTCTGGACTGTGACCCAGCAAAAATAAGCAGTCCAAATGAATTTTCTCCTAGGTAATATACTCCTTCATTTACTAACACGGTAGACACTGGTGGACTGTTTTCTCAAAATTCAGTGTGGGGGCACAACATCGCACTGAAGGGAAAGGAAAACCCTGTCCTGCTCACAAAAATGAGCTGAAGTGCTGCTAGGTACAATAAAAAACTTCCGAGAACATTTGATCCATTCAATTTATGACAAGGCAGTGCTATTGGTGAATGAGAAGATGAGAACTCGATCATGTCTGCCAGCACAAAACACGCTGACATTGACATCCATATTTTTAAGGTGTTTTTTTCCTCCTCAGACCTCATTCCTGCCACTTTTATTTGTGATTCCTTAAGCTCAGTAAGTTTGATTTTATCCAAGAGCCTCTATACCTGCAGGCAACCCCTCTTTTTGCTGGAGGAATTTTACCCACTTCAGTCAAACCAGTCTGGCTATCACTTCTCTTTCAAATACACACACCACTTCAGAAACCAAGTCAAACCAGTAGGATCAAAAGAAGCAGTATTGATGATGGATCAAATGCACATTAACCACAACCTGTTTATTGATTTCTGAATCTGTCACATATTATTTCCTTATTCCCTTTGTTTCCGAATTGCTTAAGCACATTGGTCTAAGTCAGCTTTGTCACGATGACCTTTTTTGATCCCACTCCATTTGCTCTCAAATTAAGTCACACTATAGAATGTGCTTTGCTCCAGGTTGTGGTTTTCACGCTCTCAGTTAAATTAAATCTTTCTCTGCCATCAACTGGGACAACTGGTGCCTGATAAATAGTGGGGCTTGGGACAGTAAACCACAACACCCTCCTCATGGCACAACCCTTCCCTGAGTAAATAAGGAGCTGCTGTGGGAACTGGGGAGAAGAACCAGAGAAGGGCATGTGGAAGAGCTTTCCTGCAGACAGAGACACTGGTGGGAAGGTATACGTGGATGCTCACCTTCACCTATCTTCCCTTCCTCCAAACTGGAAACGGGGATAAATTCATGTTGAGGGCTAGGCTGCACCTAAGCACAGCTAGGTATGAAGAGCATGGTGTAAATTATCACCCTTCATTCCTGCTCTTCTGCAGATTATTTCTGTCTCCTCCAGGGCCTTTGCCAGTAATCTCCTTGACCCCTGTCTCCAGTTGCTGCCACCCCCTATTAGCTGAAAAACACACTTATCAGCTTTGCTCCTGCACCCTCTCAGGAAATGAGTGCCTCTTTTCCAGAAGCTTGTCTCTTCTCATCCCTGCTCCACTGCCTTGAGAAGGGTATTACACTGGCAAAGCTAAAGGCCTGTGTTTCACACTCCCCACTTTGGGTTTTCTTTAGCATATCCAGAGGCATTCTAAAAAAAATAAAAATAGGATGGCCATGGAAAAATTTCCCTATGTGTAAACAGCTGAAAAAGTAGTCAAATGTACTGCTGTTATGAACTGAAATGTACATATCTGTGAAAAGATTTCAGCATGTGGGCTAAATAACAGGGTAGAAGGGGCCACGTGGAATCATGCTCTGAGCATAACATATAATCTGCATTCATTAGTGCACAGGGGCACCACTTAGAGCTATAATAAGCCAAATGCATCCCAGTGCTACTCTATTTGCTTCAGTGAGGTAACAAAATCACAGGGTAATAGAATAAGTCAGGTTAGGAGGGATCTCCAGAGGTCATCTAGACCAAAACACATCTGATCAGATGGGCTTGTTCAGGGCCATGTCCAGTTAAGTCTTGAGCACCTCCACAAAAGGAAGATCCCACAGCCTCTCTGGGTAGCCCACTCCAGTGCTTGACCATCCTCCCAGTAAATAAAATTTTTCTGATATCTAGTGGGAATTTCCCACCTTCCAACTTGTGCCCCTTCTGTGCTCCCCGCAGAGGGTCGGCTCCCTCTCCTGTGAGTCCTCCAACTGGGAGCTATTTTGGTGCCCATGAAAGATGACAGACTCCTTGTGCCCGAGAACACCAAGATCTGAACACTGTCCTGCCACTCAGGCTCAAGTCCTGCCACTGGCTAGGACTCAGCTTCTTTATGGGTCACTGGCAAGGATCACTTCTGAACACTGGCTGCTTTAGAAAGATATTTGCTTATCTGCCTACCACCACAATTAAATTCTTTAAATTTCTTTAGATATAATATACTTCTATTTTGCAAACATTTTCTAAATTGCATTACATAGAGCCACATGTTCTAAAAACCTGTCTGGAGGCTTCCTTCCTTTCCACTGTGAACTGCCTGTGTTTAGCAAAACTTAATTTGATGTGGAGGCTACTTCTGAAGGACAAGAGCTGCACCTGTGCTGTTGGCCAGGTGGAATGCACCTCCAGTAAAGTAGGAGATGCACTTCTTCACATTTCCTGCTGAGTTTGTTAAACAGGTTATATCTATTTTTAAAAGCATTGTATTACAAACTTCCAGGGAACAACACAGGCTTTTCTCAACAAAATTAAGGTGAGCTGAAAAAAAAGAAAGAAAGAAACAATGCATTGATCAGTGTCAAGAAACAAAGTCTGTAATGTCTGAAAGCACTGAACAGAATGAGAGGGGGTGAAAGTTTATTTGCTCGTGGAATGCAATTTTTCACTCCTTTAAAATCTCTAGATTGTCAGTTCCTATTAATTTTTTACTTTTTTGTTATGTAATTTACAAACCACATAGCTTAAAATCATTCTTGTCCTGGCAGTTTACAAAAGACGTGCAGTAATTTCATTTACTTCCATTTCTCATGGCTTAAGAAAAACAAAGGTGGCAACCCCAGCAAGGACTGCTGATTATTAACTGATGTTCCCACTCTGATGGATTTTTTTTTTAGGTGAAACAGAAACATTCCTTTGTTTACTCTCCTTTGGGGAAGAAGATCTGGTTGCTCATTTTTTAGGCAGCACTTTTTTCTGCACAATGCAAAACACCGTGCAAGCTCCTCATTTGCAGTCGTGTTAATCTCCCCTAATGTGCACACCAATTTGAGGTGTATTCCCCAGATCTATCACTGACAGCAGACCTGACCTTGCCCAGGTGATGACACTCTTACAAGCCTGTCTATATTCCCTGCATGTCTGCCTTACCTTTTCAACATTCAGATTCTCTGGGAAACCCTAGCAAACAAGGAAGTTGTCCTTCAGCCTTACAAAAATAAAGTTGGGTTTTTTTCCTTTTGCACAAGTGCACCCTGGAAATCATAACATGGCAGAGCCAGGAAAGAGTCTCAAGTTGCCCAACCTATGCATGGTAAAATTACAAGAAAAATTACTCCAGGACAAAGGCATGACGACCCTAGCCTGCTTATCCTGGCTGCAGAACAAATGCTGTTGTCATCCGGTGTTTAACTTATGAGGCAATAACAATCGCTTGTGATTTTGATCCTGGAAGAGCTAAAATAATATCCTGTATTTCAGCCTTGAGAGCATAACTCTTTCTGAAGGGCTTTTCTGTACATGGCAATACAATAAACTTTTGAACATTATAAAAATTCAACAATTTATTAATATTCCATTCTGATTTGTAAAATGTATGTAGTTCAAAAATCTGGGGAGGCCCCTGCTGACTGTAAACTAACCAGTGCTACTCTAATCCACAAGAAGGCTGTGAGGGAAGACCCAGGGAACTACAGGCCTGTTAGTCTAACTTAAGTTCCTGGAAAAGTTACAGAGAAGATCACACTTGGTACTGCNTTGGGCTGTGATTAAAGGGAGGAAATTTCACAAGTCCAAATGCCATATTCTGCACCTGGGACCAGATATGAGTGAAAATGAGAGCAGTAGCTGGAGAGCAGCCCTGCAGGAAGGACTCTGGGGGTGCTGGTCGACAGCAGGATCAGTGTGAGTCAACTGTGTGTCCTGGCAGTCAGGAGGGCAAATCCCATCCTGGGGTGCATCAAACACAGCATCACCAGCCAGCCAAAAGAGGTGATCAAACCACTATTTTAGCATTGGTGTGACTTCATCCAAAGTGCTGTGTGCAATGCCGGGCCCCACAATTTCAGAAGGATGTTGAGGTGCTTGAATGTGTCCAAAGGGAGGCAATAGCTGGTGAAAGGGCTGGATAGAATGTCCTATGAGGAGTGGCTGAGGACTCTGGATTTGTCCAGTTTGGAGAAAAGGAGGCTGAGGGGTGACCTCATTGCTTTTTGTAACTTTCTTTGGAGGGTAAGTGTAGAGGGATGTGCTGATCAGTTCTTCCTGGGATCCAGGGATAGGATGCATGAGAATGGTTCAAAGCTACACCAGGCAGTGTAGGAATGTAGCCAGTGTGCACAGAGAGAGCAGAGCTCATGGGAGCACCACAGTCCAAGGGATTGCCNAACTGGCTGAAGGGCAGAGTCCAAAGTGTTGCAGTGAATGGGGCTACATCTGGTCAATCACCAGCAGTGCTCCTCGGGACTCAGTCCTGGGCCCCAGATCTGCTCAATGCATTTATCAACAATGTGGGTGCAGGACTTGAACACACCATGAGCGAGTTTGCTGATGATACAAAATGGGAGGTGCTGCTGACACTCTTGAGGAACAAAAGGTCTTGCAGATGGATCTGGGTAAAGTGGAGCATTGGGCTATGATTAATGGGATGAAATTTCACAAGTCCATATGTTGGATTCTGCACCTGGGACAGAGTAATGCTGAAAACAAGTACAAATTAGTAGAGCAGTAGCTGGAGAGCAGCCCTGCAGGAAGGACTCTGGGGGTGCTGGTCGACAGCAGGATCAGTGTGAGTCAACTGTGTGTCCTGGCAGTCAGGAGGGCAAATCCCATCCTGGGGTGCATCAAACACAGCATCACCAGCCAGCCAAAAGAGGTGATCAAACCACTATTTTAGCATTGGTGTGACTTCATCCAAAGTGCTGTGTGCAATGCCGGGCCCCACAATTTCAGAAGGATATTGAGGTGCTTGAATGTGTCCAGAGGGAGGCAATAGCTGGTGAAAGGGCTGGATAGAATGTCCTATGAGGAGTGGCTGAGGACTCTGGATTTGTCCAGTTTGGAGAAAAGGAGGCTGAGGGGTGACCTCATTGCTTTTTGTAACTTTCTTTGGAGGGTAAGTGTAGAGGGATGTGCTGATCAGTTCTTCCTGGGATCCAGGGATAGGATGCATGAGAATGGTTCAAAGCTACACCAGGCAGTGTAGGAATGTAGCCAGTGTGCACAGAGAGAGCAGAGCTCATGGGAGCACCACAGTCCAAGGGATTGCCCACACCATGATTTGGCTGTATGTACTGGTGTGTGCATAAAACACAGCATAACCAGTTAGTCAAAAGAGGTGATTATCCTGGTATTTTAAGCATTGGTACAGCCTCAGCTGGAGTGCAGGATGCAGTGCTGAGCCCCACCATTTAAGAAGGATGTGAAGTCCTTGAATGTGTCCAGAAGGGCAGCAAAGCCAGTTTAAGGGCTGGAAGCCAGTCTTGTGAGGAGTAGCTGAGGACTCTGGGCTTGTCCAGTTTGGAGAAAAGGAGGCTGAAGGTTGATCTCATTGCTCTGTACAGCTTCCTTTGGAAGGGAAGTGTAGAGAGTGAGGTGCTGATCAATTCTCCCTGGGATCCAGTGATATGGTATGTGGGAATGGTTCACAGCTGTGCTGGGAGAGGTTCAGACTGGGCACTAGGAAGCATTTCTTTACTGAGAGGGTGGTCAAACCCTCCAACAGGCTTCCTAGAGAGGTGGCTGATGTCCCAAGCCTGTCACTGTTTGAGAGGCATTTGGACATACCCTTAAATAACATTCTTTAACTTTGGATCAGCTCTGAAGTACTCAGGCATCTGGACTAGATGATAAAAACATAGGTCCCTTCCCAGTGAAATAGTCTATTCTAAACACCTACTAATATCTCAAAAAATGCCATTTTTATGCCCAAGAGTCAATGAAACTTGCCACAAAAAATGAACCACAAGAGTTGTTTTTCTTATAAAAAGATGCGAGCAACTTTCTTGTACACTCTAAGGGAATAAAACCTATGTTCAGTCAAATGACCCAGCACAAGCCTGTGCTATTGCAATGACTTGATCAACTTATGTAGAAGAGAACAGAAATCAGTCTCACAGTGGTCTGAGGAACCTTAAAAAAATTCCCAAGCCATGACTTGTCCCAAAACACAACACCAACAACCACCTCAAAAAAACAAAGAACCAAAGCAAAGGCCAAGTCTTTCACTCTACTACATAAACTATAAATGAATAAGAAAGCCAAGTAAGCAAATCCAAAGCCAGAGCTATGGTGGCAGGAAGACAGAGGTTGAAGGGAGATATAAGCATGTCTTCACATGCATGTTAAGTTCCTACTACAACAACAGGGAGTAAAGAGACCATTGTTTCTTGAAAAACTGGAAGGCCTATGAGTTAAGCTCATGACAGAGGGACTTGCAGTTGCATAAGAAGCTGAAAGCATAATAAGAGGAGAAACACAGCTTCACAGATGAATATTTTCCAATGTCTAATCCCTGCAGATCTCAGACAGCATGAAGAAAATGCCACAGGGGAAGAGCATCTCTTGCACCTTCCCTTAGTCTTCAACCTGGGGGGAATACTCAGCCACGTACTATGTCATTTTGGGCTTACATCACCACAAATAAGATCAGAAGCTCAATATCTTGCTTTGATTTTTAGATGCGAAAGATGGTAACAACTGGACTAGCAAAATAAAACATCCTCAAAAGCAGCAGTGTCAGGAGAAGAAAGGAGGACTCTTTCCCTGACGCAAGTCTGATTCTCATGTACACTGAGGCCAGTTTACAACACTCTGGATAAAATAGGGTTTACAAAAGAATGAACGTATAAATTAGCACAGCTTGAGGAGTCCTTGCTGACAGGCAGAGAGTGGGTTTGAGATGGAATTAACTTCATCTGTCCTAAGCCACCTGTATGAGCTCCCCCTGAAGTCCCTGGCAGCAGATAGGTAGCAGTCAGAGAGATACGGATCCATACTGCATTTATTGCAGCTAAAGTCCAGCTCTGTTGAAAGTAGTGTGGTCTGGGACAGCAGAACTTATTATTGGACATCATAGCCAGAGCCCACAGCAGCTTCAGCAGGGCTACCCACCAGCCTGTCCCTTCTGGGCTTGTCCAGTGAAGGGGTGCCTAAGCCTCTCTTCCTCCCTGGGGCTCTGACTCAGGCTTAGAGGTATCCCGGCTGTGTTCCTGTCCTTCAACACTCACTCCAGCCTTCTAGTTATAGTGTCGTAGCACAGCAAAAACTTCTGATGGGCCCTGACCAAAATTTGCCCAGATGCTACTCCCTGTATTCACCAACCAAAGCAGTGTTATCAACAAAAGAATAGGTGAGCTCCCAATGCCAAGAAAGCACGATGACCCAGGCTTGGACTGAAGTCTCCTACTTCAAACTCGATTAGATCCCAGCTGATAGCTTGGATTGACCTAGCTTACCACCAACAACAGAATCCCAGTCGCAAGATCTCAAAGTGCCATGATGGGAGAAAATATTTAAAAAAATCTTTTCCGTTTCTTTTTCCTTTTTGCCGCCACGCCCTATGACAAGTAGATCATAACATAATGGAGATGTGACTTGGATCTATGGTCATGTCCCTATTCACTGGACTCAGAAGCACTTCCTATGTCCCAAAGTGAGCTCTGGCTACAGTGTGACACCACAAAAAAGGGTGGCATATCCACCTCATGACCCTTTCTCTTTCTTTTTCCTCCTGATGGAAGAAGAAGGCATCTTGGCCCCGGGGCTTGAACAGAGCTGTAGTATACTCCATGCTCAATGCTGCTGTGCAAACAAGCCTACTGCCTGCTTTCCCCTCTCCCCCTTCCCTGCCAATGCCTCTTGTGCGTCACGGGCAAGTTGGAGGGTACCAAGGAGGCAGAGAGAAGGCAGAGAGTCACTGCGTCATTAAATGCGTCTATGGACCCCCTTTTATCCTGCTGGGGCATTAACAGAACAACAAACACCCTGTCCCATTGAGATCTGACACACATCCAAGGGTACAGCTAACTCTGAGGTTTTTTCCATTTTTTTTTATTTTTTTTTTAAATTTTAATATATGTCTGTAAGTTATTACATCCGGGTTTGTGTCCGAACGGCAAAACCAAAGAGCATTCATCAGAAGAATAATGATTCAAATGTGGCTTCTTATCCTCCAATGATTGCCCATCTGGCAAAAAGGTTTAGAAAATGTAACAATAGTTTTGAAATAAATAGGAGGAAAGTAAAGACCGGCAGTGTACTTTCCACATCGATGGCAAATATACTACTGATGTGGAAAGTAAACAGCTTCAAACAAGAGGTGAAACCACTGTGGATAACTCTACACCTGTGAGCCGTAGGCTCGAATGCCAGTGCATTAAAACAGAGGCAGAAAATCCCGAGTTCATCACCTCAAATTGCAAAACGGGTACTAAACGCCGTATTGTCTGTGGCTGGATAATAACACGGGGGCAGCTGAAATTCACAGGATTAAAATACCTTGCTACACGCTTCAAAGGCTCACCTCCCTGTGGGAATACGGAACGCTCGGTACGGTCAGCATACCTGTGTTCTGTAAGCGTTCCTCAAAACCACCCCCCGGCAGGGCTGTTGCTTTGGGGGGCAGCGGGAGGGCGACTGTCTGCGGGAAGAGATGCAAACCTGCAGCTACTAAGGAGATGCTGAGGCCGCACCTGCCCCGCTGCTGCCACCCCATCCCATCCCATCCCATCCCATCCCATCCCATCCCATCCCATCCCATCCCATCCCATCCCTC
>VWZF01000586.1:235897-252595 GCA_013396755.1 Sclerurus mexicanus | reverse complement strand
CGGGCGGGCAGCGGGGCTTTGGGGGCGAGCCCGGCGGGGCGGGGGGCGGCGGGGACACGGCGGAGGCGGCCCCCATGAGGAGGGCTCGTGGGCAAGTGCCCTTCTGTCGCCTGGCAGGTGGCAGCGTGCTGTTTGCGCACACCTGTGGGAGTGGGGCTTTTTGCCCCCAAACCCGCTGATTGAAAGTATATTTGGTGCCTAAGTGGCCGCTTTGGTCTCTTTCGCTGTCGCTACCTGCTCCCCCCCCCCCCCCCTTCCTCCTCCACACGGGGGGGGTGTTGGGNTTCTTCCATCAGAAGAGTGTGCTTGTGGGTTTGACACAACAAGAATGCAGGCAAATTTTTCTTGCCGATTTATTTTCCGACTGTCATGACATTCTTCTTTTTTATGGTTTTGCCAGCCATGCAACGGTCAATGGAGAAGAACAAGCCTTGGCGTCATTTTGTTTTAATTAATGTTCCTTTGCTGGTTTTGCTGAGCGGTTATTAACTCGGATGTAATTGCTTCATTGATAAATGACAGTGTAAAAGCTCGGGGCAGTCAGGGATGCAAAGGTATGCAGAAGGGATGCATAGTTCGTCTCGGGTTTAGGGCTGTGTTGTTTTGAAGCAAGTCTGGGAGTTTTGGTATAGGGCTTGAAACCAAAGACTGAGTTGGTGCTGCATTTCTTCTCTGGTTAAGGGGAAACATTTTTGCCCTTTAAAGAAGCTGTACTGGGAGACTGGTTCACTGTGGGAAATCTTTACAACTAAACTTTTAGTTGATAAATCCACACTGCTTATGGCTGGTAGACAGAGGAGATGTGTGGATGGCATTGGTTTATAGCCTCAAGAGTGACTATAAAGAGAGAGAGGAAAGGCTTCTAAAATTTTGGAACCTTTTCCAAGTTTTTATAGTTATAAATTAATACAATATGCAATGTCACAGTGACTTTGATACTCACAAAAGATGAGACCTGCTGTTCACAGTCTGGCCAGACACTCCCTTTGCACTGGAATCTGAGGGTGGATTTTGGTGTGAAAGCTTTGTTTGAAAGGGAAAGAAGGTCTGTTAATCTAATCACTAACAGAGATTAATATTATCATAAGAGGGATTAATATGATCATGAAGTTAATGTCAGTATCAGAAAACCTTTAACCTCTGTATGTAGAAAGGCCCAAAACAGGTCAAGATACTGTAAAAAGGTAACACAGGCAACCCTTAAACATTACTGTTGCAGGATGCTTCCCTTGAATGGAGAAGTGCAATTCCCCAGACCTTCTTTTGCCCCAGCTCTGGGTGGCACAGGGATTTGCCACTTCCTCCGATGGGGTGGGGTTGCTGGCTGGCCTCCACTGACATCAGTTGCTCTATGGCCAACTGTGGCAGCTGAGAATGTGGTTTCCAGGCTTGGGCAAAGAGCTGAGTTCTGCATGCAGGTGGGCACAGAGTGATCACTGGTGCGTAACCATTTGGATCCATCAAATCTATTGTTTAGCTGTTCTTTTAGGTCTGGGTTAATATTTTTTCAGAGTAAGAAAAGCACAGTTACACAGTATGCAGAACTGGGAACATTTAAATTTGAAAAGAAGAAGACCTTGACAGCAAAGTCCTTATCCCCCATCCCTTTCCTCCAAATGCTTGTGCATTGAAACCTTGTGTGTTGGGTATGTTCCACTTGGCCAAGGAATGATATTCTGAGGCTCCTTCTGCACAGTGAAAGAGCCATCAGCTGATTTTGAACAGAAGTGAATCTGAAATGCACATCTGGAAGGGCCCTATCCCATCCTCCTGGCCAGACTGTTTATCAGTAGTGGAAAGTTCTTGGCTTTCAGTGTTTCTCAATAGGATCCCTAAATGCTGAGTGAAAGGCTTTTTTTAGAGCGTGTACCATACCCCCCTAGCACAGACCAGGCAAGCTGGGTCAGGTCAGAGGGACAGCCACCCACAGGCAAAGGTGCTTTCTGTAGGTAGCCTAGCCTAGCCCACACTCCCCTCTGTGGTTACAGGCTCTGGGTGTATAGGTCCCCTCTTCACCCTAACCCTTCCCCTGTGGAGGAACGTACTTGAATGTACTTCAGGCTTGCAGTGCGTCACTCATGGCTTAAAGAATTTGTCTGTCAGCATAAAGTCGAATCTGCCTCAGCCCTTGAATAGCCTCTCCCTTCCCTTCTCTTTGCACAGACTTACATGTTGAAGCTGGATCTCATTCTCTGTGATTGATAATGTGGGAACTTCCTGACTCTGTTCTCAGGTGGGGGACTCAGAAGACACAAGAAAGGGCAGATCTGGTTTCCCGTAGTCAGTGAGGTGTTTGTGACCAGACAGTAATCCTATAAACATACATGTAGTGACAACATGTTGCTCTCATCAAAATTATAGGGCATGACTAGAAATTACTAGAAATATTTTTATTATCCCAAGGAAATGTGGCTTTGCTTCACTCCTTCCTCATGCAGATGGAGAGGATTTCCCTCACAGATAAGTTCCTCTTCTACAGAAATGGTTTTTTTGGTCAAATCTAAAACCTCTGAGTGTTGCTGGACTTCTTGTCCAGACAGACTGCTCAGGTCTGCCAGGGGATCAGAGGTAACACAAGGATGAAAAAAAGTTTGGGCATCACCATGCTTTGAGCAACCTGGTCCAGTCGGAGGTCTGCCTGCCCATGGCAGGGAGGTAGGAACTAGGTGATCTTTAAGGTCCTTTCCAACCCAAACCATTCTGTGATTCTATGCCAGTTGCTGGAGTTCTGTTGTGGAATGCAGAAGTCCTTTCTTCTTCAGAAGCAGTGTCATAGTTTGGGTTAGAAGTGCTCAGGAGACAGTTCCCCTTTATCCTTGTTTTGGTTTGCATCATGGAGCGGGCTTGGACTGTGCTCCCCAGATTGCTGTAGGATGGCACAGCAGTGGGGCTGCCCTGATGGCTTTCAGGCCCTCACTTCACACAAATGGCTTCCAAAGAAAATTGTATGTGGTCCACTTCCACCTTTATGCATTCCTGTACAAAATACCAATTTGGCTAGCCCTTGTTAAGTGCTCAGCCCCACATTCGCTATGCAAGCAAAAATACTCTTCCTCTCTGTGGAACTTAGAGTCATTTTGGGTTTACTTTTTTGTGCCACTGGCCATAGGTGGAAATTTACTGATGAAACCACCTCCCCAAAAGAGGACATATCAGTTTCTGTGTTTCCAGCAGTGGATCTGATGACCTTTTGCAAAACAGAGCTGAACAAAAATTTACTTATGAGCTAAAAGAGGGTATTAGAGCTTAGAGTGACAGACAAAACAATGGGTGTGTACTTTTGGAAGGAATCTCTGCTGTATCTGTAAGGCAAGCTCTTACACTTCACGTGATGCAGACTGCAAAATGCCACCGGAGGCATTTATTGTGAAAGTGGCAGTCCCCAGAACTTTGCATATATTTTTTTCCATAGTGTCATATGATACGAATATGTGAATGCCTCCTAACTCTTTGTAAGCATAAGACACAAGTGTGAGAGCAGTGAGGCAAGAAAGGAGCAGCTCTAACAAGATTAATTTGAATGCAAGACAAAACACATTTGTTTAAGACAAAAAAAGAAAACTAACACCAAAAACCCAACAAAAACCATCTTGAAATAGGTTTCTCTTGGAATGCTGCTAAACATGACTGTATGAGTAATGCATGTTTGTCTGCTTGTCCATCTAAAGCACATGGTTTTTTGTTGCTTGGAGCTTCATTTGGGTGGTTAGTATGTACATGACAAGTTTCCTACAGGAGCTGGTGCAAATAAACATTGGAAAAGGGAGAGGTTTTGGTCTTGAGTAGGGGAATGTGAAGAAATAGGCAGCTCCCTTTTACACTCCTCAGCATTATCTTAGAATCACAGAATGGTTTGGGTTCAAAGGAAGCTTAAAGACCATTTAATTCCAACCCCTTGCCAGAGGCAGGGACACCTCCTACTAGAACAGGTTGCTCAAAGCCTCATCCAGTCTTTAACACCTCCAGGGATGGGGCATCCAAAGTTTCTCTGGGCAACCTGATCCAGTGCATCACCACACTCACAGAAAATAATTTTTTCCTGATATCTAGTCTAAATCTTCCCTCTTTCAGTCTAAAGCCATTTTCCCTTGTCCTGTCACTACATGCTCCCTCTCGAGCTATCCTGTAGGTGCCCTTTTGGTACTAGAAAGCTGTTATAAGGTCTCCCTGGATCCTTCTCCAGGCTGAACAAGCTTTATAAATCTTAGGGAGCAATATAATCTTCCTCCTTTCTCAGAAGTTAAAAAAGAGGTTTAGTTCCTCTTACAGCCAAATGCTACACATAGCTTGAACCTAGGCTCTAAGCAATAGGAGGCTGGATTTGGTGAAGGGGTTGATTTCAGCCTTTCATGCTTCCCAATGCTCTGGTCAGCCTAGTGGGATTAACAGACCCTTCTGCTCTTCCACGTTACTGGTGTAAATTGTGATTTTTTTTGTTCGTATATTTTGTTTTAAAAATGTGTGCCAGTTGGCTGATTGCTGTGGTGAACTGAAACAAGCACTGCTGTGGCTGGCTTGCCCAGTTGGGTGAATTATTTAGTGAAGAGGGTTATTCATTCAGCAGAACTGAGCAGTCCTTCAGCTCATGCTGTTTATAATTGAAAATGATTTCTGAGTGAGTGAGTTAATTATTTCTTGCTGTCTCACTACCCTCTACCTATTCTAAAACTGTGTATTGACCTTCAGGAAAAACTGAATTTCAGCCCTGTGGTTACTAGCAAATGCTGGATATTTTGGTTGGGGTGAATATTTACTGGTTTTCCTAGGAGGTTCAGACATAAATAAAAGTTTAGAGAACCTCCGGGTAAATATGTTCATGGTTCAGCACTTTAATGTGTCAATTAGCTACTAACAGTGTCAATAAATTGGACCTGTCAAAAATAATAGTTTCCTTGCCAGTCTTCATCTCGTGCTTTACCTGTCTGCTACAAGAAGTACATTAAACACCATCTAAAGTAGTAAAAGCCAACTTTTCCATGCCGATAGCAAAAAACAACAAAGCAAGGCTGCTCTCTTCAAACTCGGGTCTTGCACAAATGACTCTCTCTTACATTCCAACATGTGAGCTGTATGACAGTCACACTTATTTCATTGACTCTTGTATTTCTTTAGCAGATGGGCTACAGAAGCGTGCTGCAAATGGAAGAAGTCCATTTGTGTGCCAGCAGATGTAGATAAATGCCAGTAGGTGATGTTCACAGATGGGCAGCACAATTCTCATGTTTGGTAGGCCCGATAAAAGCGTGTTGTTACGTGCTACAAATTGCTTTGTTGCACAAAGCTGTGAATCAGTGTGGAGTTTTAAATGTTGTTCAAGCACAAAGCAGTCATCCTGGAGCTGATACGCATCCAGCACTGGCTAAAGGGGGCAGCAGTAAAGATAGCAGAAGGCAGCCAAGTGTCTGTGGTAGCCATCTGCATCTCAAGAACCTGCCAGCCAGACACAGATTTCTCTGTAATGAATATACCTGGTCTCTTTTTGAATCTGTAAAGCTTTGGCATCCACATATCCAGTAGAAAGGAGTTTCACAGCTTTGTTATACAAACAAGTGCACTTTTTGTTTTGAAGCTGCTGGCTTCTGTTTTCATTAGATGTCCTTTAATTCCTGTTTTAATATATTATTTTCTTACATATTAAAGAGTTTTATGTAGGGGTTGGGTGGTTTGTTGTGGGGTTTTTGTGTGTTCTTTTATTTATTCATTTATTTATTTATTTATTATTATGTAAAATTTGGTGTAACAGGCAATGACACTGTAGTTTACCTCTCAGCATTTCCACCCACTGGAGATCAAAGCAAAAGAAATGAATACCCTAATAGTGGGAGTTCATTTTAAATGAGGTGTAACAACAGGTTATGAAGAAAAACATCTTGTGATGGTTATTCAGCTGTGTAAGATTGCAGCGTTCCACCCTGTAGAGCAGTGATATGAAATTATCACAGTCTTTCAATTACAAGATATTCTCGGAAGAGAGAAGAGGCCAAGCAGCCCATTGTCCTGCTGAAGGGCACTGCCCCGAGAGTTCTACTCGGAGCAGCCTCAGACAGCAAGGCAAAATTGTTTATGGGTGAAGCCAGCCACAAGCCATTTTAAATAAAAAATAAATAAAGAAGCCAGGTTTAAATACAGCAGTAACTTGCTTTATCCTAAAGGCCTATTGTTGTCCATAGAGCTTTGACTTCTGTTTGACTTCCTTGGAGAATGAGAACCTTCTTGGTGGATCCAAGTCAAATTGGTGGCATGTCCAGGCAGGACCAGAACCCCAGCCAGGGTCCTTGCTGCCCACCCACTGCTGGTCATATTGCGTCTGCGACATGCACACACAGCGAGACTGGCATGTGAGACTTGCTTTGTGTGCACAGAGTGGCCCTGCAACCTGTGACTGCCCCTGAGCAGGCCATGTGGAGTGTTCTTCAAAGCCTCATGGGTTCACAACCTCTTGCAGATACTGTACACAATTCCATGGGATTATTTTTTGGAGCCTTGAGTGCCACATTGTGTTTCTTACGAACTGGGCTTAGGTGATGATGCCCTGTGAAGGACGTACATCACCTAGAAGAATACACTCAGTGGGAAGGTGACATTACTCTAGCCAAAGTCTAATTCCATTTGTGATTGTGAATGCCTAATACTGCACAGAGGGAGTGGAATTGCAGTGAAACCCATCATGGTCATGGTTCTCACATTAGCTTTACTCTTTCTCACCACAGGTTATATCCAAGCCTGCAGGGGACTGATGATCTCCGCTGTTTGCCTGGGCTTCTTCGGTGCCATTTTTGGACTGGTTGGGATGAAGTGTACTAAAGTCGGAGGCTCCGATCAGACTAAAGCAAAGATCGCTTGTTTAGCTGGACTGATTTTCATACTCTCTGGTAAATATACTTTATTTCTTGCGGGTTGCATATTTGAAGTCATACCAGAGCTGCTTCTTTTCTGCAGAAACCCCCATACAAGTCTCCATGACTTCGTTGACTACAGGGTCAGGCACAAAGCTCCTCTGCTGGCTCCACTGAATGGTTTGTCTTATGCTTTTCAGGGTTGTGCTCTATGACTAGTTGTTCCCTGTATGCAAACAGAATTACGTCTGAGTTCTTTGATCCTTCTTTTGTTGCACAAAAGTAAGTACTTTCCTATACCCATAAATCTTTCAAACAAGTAGACCTTAAATTTCCTGCGGTGCACCGGGGCCTATTTAGATAGAGAGCAGGTGCTTCTCCTCTTGGGCAGAGGAGGAGAGTGGGCTGCAGTTTTGTTTAATCATATTTCCTAACATGGAGTAACCATGTGCTGAAATCGAATGAACAAACATTTTGCTGTACAGTGATTGCTCTGTAATCTGTGTGCCCAGGCTTCTTGTGGCCTGGCAGGGCTCTCCCCTCCTTCTGCAGATGGGGTTAGTTGGGAATGAAGCCTGCTTTTATGCCAGAGATGCAGTAAAAGGATTGCACAAGGTAGAGGTGCTCAGTAGATGCATCATTTGGTAGGGAGGGGAAAAAAAATATTTCCTTGAGCTTTTGAAAGTAGGTGGGTTCTATAAAGGTGTCAAGAACTGTGTAGTCCTGATTCCTCTTGAGGAGACATTTCTGCAAGCTCTCTGGACTCTTTGCAGGCATATTTTCAAGTCCAGGTGACTGAAATTTGGATCATAACCCTTATCAGAACTCAAAACTTTATAAGCACTAACATAAATGCTTTGACTATACTTGTAATTAAATTTAAGGGAGTGTTTACAGAATTACAGGATTCATACCAGAAATAAGGAGCATCCCAAAACACTCCCTTCAAAAGTGTACAAGTTCTCAGGACCTGCAAAAGCAGCAATTCACAAACCAGTGCTTGGATTTTGGTTTGACATCTTAACTACCAAGTCTGAAAACGTTGGCTGTAAATTACAGCATTATAGACTTTCCTGTTTTGACTTCATATATGATGAAACATTTCTTAAAAGGCAAGGATTTCAAAGTTTTCTTGACAGTGACTCCAGTATATGTCAAACTTTGGGTATACATTTCCCCAAGACCCAAGTAAGGGCTCAGTAATGAACCCTGAGCCTTTATGTTTCTCTTTGACAGAAAGAAAAGTCTGAATAAATAGCACTAAGTGGGTCCCTGTTTGCAGTAGGGTTGACACTGCTTCTTCTGTCTTGAAAACAAGTTCATATTAGTTTTCTCATAATTCCACTATCGTTTCTGCTTATTTGGTACAGTGAAGACAGGATCAAAAGACCTCCAAAAGAAAGAAGGATGTGAGGTTCTGTGAAGAAAATGGAGCCTGGCTATATAGACAGAAGTTAATAATTCATCAAGCTTACTGTTCATAGTGAACAATACCATGGTTGTTGCCAGAAGTGCCTTTCCTACACTGTATTCCCATGCGTCTGATGCAAAAGAACAGGCATACTTCATGGCGGAGTTCTACTGTGAAGGAATGAGAAATGCAGTTTAAGTATTGAAGTAAAGGTAGTAAAACATCCTCTGCAGAAATTACCTTTTTCCTGACCAACAGCATATCTCAGCTGCGACCATACACAATCACAACTGCAAAGATAAAGGCAGAAAGGAAGGCCAGAAATTGAAATTTGAGTTGTTCATGGTACATGGAGCTTGGGCAGCAACCTTGTGTCAGATAAAGCTAATGATGGCATTCAGCTCCTTTCTCTCTCAACCAATGTAAAATATGTTGGAATAATGCATTTTGCTGCTGTCTATGAACTCTTACTTTGATAAGCATTGCAGAAGCATTTAATATGCCCTGCTGCTATATTGTAGAAATTTGGCATTGGCTCTTTACAGAGAGAGGGCTTCAACCTTTTGCCTTTTACTGCACATTTCTCTCGTGAAGTTACTCTGGTGGTGTCAAAGACAGGTTTGAGATACTGCTAGTGGGAACCAAATGACACAAGATGTTTAGCATCATATCACCTGTCAGAATTTTGCTCCAGCCTTCTGCATTTGGAATAGGCACCCTGGCTATGTATGGATGCAGCAGGAATCAAAGACCTGCCTAAGGCTGTTTCCCAAGAGATTTCTGGTTTGAATGATGTACCTGATCGAGGTATGAGGCACCACAGGGACTCTAAACCCCACCTCACTTAGAAAGAATTCTTAGGCTGGACTTTATGTCCTGGTACAATAGTTTTCATTGCCAATTTAAATTGGCTCCAAAGGCATTGGTTGATCCTTCAACATAACATGCCCAGATTCTTATGGGACAGTATGGGATACCTTGGTGCTTGCAGCCAAGATATATTTAATTTTTCTTCGGACACCTCTAATTGGGGAAAATCTGTGCTTTTGTTTTGCTGTCTTGCTGTGATTGCTTGCACAGATTCTCTTAGGAAACTATCTTGTCACTTTACTGCTTTTAATTAAAAATCCCCTAACTCTTAGATTCTTTATCCTTTTTGTCCCTTGACAGATTATGTGACTGACTTTCCATTCTCTCATAATGCAAATTGTTTCCTTTCAGCTTTCTTGTCTCTGAATGGATTGTGCATAGTTCACATAGTCCCTCTTTTGATCAATCTGAATATTTTTCCAAGAATCATAAGAATTAGACATTCAAAATATGTATTTCCCTTGGGTAATTGTACTGATTCAGTACATACGTATGCCCCTTACATATGCAAACTTCCTGGCAGCTAATGAAACTTGCACTACTTTCCTTGGGAGTTTACATGGTGGTCTTAATGTATGTAACAACTATAATATGTTTCTTCTCAACTGATATAGTACTTTAGTTATTTCGTGAAATTCTGCCTCCCTGGAATATGTCAAAAAAACTTCTTTCAGCCAGTTTGGTCGGTGTAGTTGAAGGTGGTTTTCAGTTCTCTGCAGGTGAATTCCCATGGTCTTCAGCAGTCACCACCTCTGAACTCCTTCATCTATTTCACACCCTCCCCCCGAGGTGCCAGTGATCTCTAAGCAGGTTGATTTCACTGATACGTGATAGATGATTTGTGGATACACAGCCACAGACTTCAGAGAGTGACTGCTTTGGCTCTTGCAGCCTAGTATTTTAAGAATAGAGGAGTGTGTTTCTTGCCAAGATTTTAATAATAAAGAGTGAAGGGGAAAACAGCAAGTGCAGAAATTTATTCTAAAAAAGTATCTCTCTTTTTTCTTTGTCTGGCAGTACCAGTGTTTGTAAGGGTTTTTCATATTTATATGTAAGATTTTTTTACATATTGGATTTTGATGGGAGGTTAGGGTTGGCTTCTTAAATACTGCAAAGATCATAGAATTAGAGAATGCCAGGCTGGAAAAGACCTTAAGTAGCATCTGGTCCAGTCTTTCTTGTCAACAGCATGGTCTAGACAAGATGGCCCAGTACCTTGTACAGGCAAATTTTAAGAATGTCCGATGTTGAGGAATCCACCACTTTCCTGGGGAGATCATTCCAATGGCTAATTGTTCTCACTGTGAAAAATTGTCTTTATGTGCCAAATCAAAATCTCCAGGGGTAATTTGTACCCACTCAACTTGCTGCTTTTCCTTGTGACTACTTGTAAAAAGGGAGTCTCCATCTTCTTTGTAGCCACTGTTCAAATATTGGAACATGGTGATAAGGTCTTCCCTAATCTTTCCTTTCTCAGGCTGTAATAAGGTTAAACAAACCCCGTTCTCTCAGCCTTTCCCCATGTGATAAGCTTCCCAGTCCACTGATCATCTTTGTGGCCTCTCTCTGGACCCTCTCCAGCCTGTCCACATCTTTTCTGGCATAGCAGGGACCAAAACTGAGTACAGTGTTCCAGGTGTGGCCTGACAAGCACTGAGTAGAGTGGGATAATGACTTCTTCATCTCTGGTGATGATGTTCTTGTTGATACAACCCAGCATCCTGTTGGCTTTCTTTGCTGCTGCAGCAGCACACTGTTCTCTCATATTGAGCTCAGTGTCCACCAGGGACTCCAGGTCCCATTCCACAGAACTGCTTCCCAAGCATGCAGATCCCAGCCTGTGCTGCATTCCTGGATTGTGTTTTTTCTGGTGCAAGACCTTACTCTTGTCCTTGTTGAACTTCATAAGGTTCTTGTCCACTCACTCTTCCAGCCTATCCAGGCCTTCCTTCAGGGTGGCTCTCCCTTCTGAAGTGTCCGCTTCCCCACTCGGTTTGGTGGTGTTGGCAAACTCCATCGGGGTACACATGATCCCATCATCCACATCACTTATGAAGGTACTGAACAGCATTGGGCCCAATATTCATGCCTGGGGGACGCACTTGTGACATGTCAGTTTGAACAGGAGCTAAAAGACAGATTGGATAAAATCTGAGGAGCCATACAGAGGTTGATATGCAATTGAAAATTTGAAGTTTTCCACATAAGTACGCAGTATAAATCAGAAAGATTGTTTTATCTGTTTAAAGATGAGGAGAAAGACCAATTAGTTCAGCTCTGCAACTCATTAACCTAGTGGTGTGGCAGTCACCTGAGCAGAGGCCATATACACAACCTGTTTATCTGTGGTATAGTAACAAATGTTGCTTAAAAGGTACAAAAAAATCCCAAGAGCAAAGGCCAAACTCCATGTCTTCTTTACCAACTTTAGAAGGCAACAGTCAGGTAACCCTTTTCTACCTAGTTAAGTGAAATACAATCTTGATTGCTTTTCTGTACAACTGAAGAGCTTCAGGAGGGGAGAAGGCAATTTGTCACCTTAACTCCCTCACATCAGCCTCTGGCCAACCATTTAATGTTGTTAGATAAAAATGTGGAAATGAAGTTGTATTTCCCACTTTCTAGGAAAATGGTCTTGGCAAGTAAGTTGCTACTGCAACAGCCTTCCTGGATCGTGGTCCAGCTGGATTCTCCAGCACCACAGTGGTTTGCGCTGACTTCTCTGGGGACCCTAATCCTGATCCACATACCTTCGGTGTCCTCTGGCAGTACCTGAAGGGGTGGAGGGATGGTGGAGGGATAACTCACATCCAAGTTGGTCACTTTGATCTGCCTTTACAACTTGATACAAGAGGTGCCTTGAAGGTATTTTAGAAGTGTACTTGGTGTATATTTCTTGCACATTGGCTATAATGGGATCCTAGGCGATAAGCTCTGATGTAGATCTCTGCTTCTAATCGGAGAATCCTCAGTCCTTGAACAGACAGAAATATCCTTGAGTCATGTGAAAACTGTAGTACATGTTGGAAATGTGAGCATAGATAGAATTAGAGCTTTGTAGATTTGGCAGATTTTAAAGTCAAACAGTGCTGAGTGCAGAGTTTTTCCAGGGTGAGAGGCAGCTGAGCTATGGTTTCCAGCAGCTTAATTTGGGGGTGGGTGCCTAAGCCCCATATTGGTGTTAAGGAAGGGTTTGGACCATAGGTTCTGAGGCAGAGTCAGTTTATTTCACCTTGAGCTGGATGTCTCCAGAGATGGACCTGAACAAAGAAATCCCTGGGCCTTTATCCCCTCCCAGTCTGTGCACCTGATCCTCACATGTAGTTCACATGCCCTACGTGCACTGCATAGTCCAGTGGCAGTTTGTGGTCTGAGGTCTTCTAACACCTCATTGGATTCTTTCTCCATGTCCATGTGGGCAGGCCATTAATTGTTCTTAACTTCCAGCCCTGGAGCAGTCCAGGGTCTTAACCCTTATCTGAAGATAACCAAGCTTTCCCTGTTTACTCCCGTGCTTGGCCTTTCCTGCTAACAAGAAGAGTTCATTTAATGTTCGCTTACACTAAGTTTTGAGCAGGGCCCACTTATGCTAAGATGTAAGCAAATTACAATTAAACTTAAACCTACACAATTAATTTTTGATATTTTATAGTTAAAATTAATTTAATCCCCAACAGCTGGGTATAGAGAACATTTGGGGGAATCTGATCCTTTTTTTAGCAAAGGACGAGAAATAAAAACTCTAATGATGTAAACAGAAAATGAAAGAGGAGCCTAAAAGGTAGAGCACTAGTGGGGCCATGAAGAGTCAGGTGCAAGCCCTCATGAGCTGTTCTACCTCTGAGCTTCAGGGTCTCTATTTGTTTTTGGCACTAAGCCCCTGAATCAGAAATTGCTCAAACCTGGGTGTCCAGGGCAGCTAGCACAGGTATCCTAAGCGTAGCTTTTTGTCCAATAACTGTGGCTGGAGGGGGACCAGAGACCTGTGTTTTCACTGCACGATCCTAGGAATCAGGAGGAGATAAAGGTCTTCCCAAGGGCCAACTGGAGCAGAGAAGGAGCAAGAGACACACAATCTGTTCTAATAGTGAAGAATAGGAGATTCTGGAGACTGTTAGGCCTGTGGCCTAGTGCAGGTCATCCTAAAAGTGTTTTAAAGAGTGGTACGTCAGGCAAAGAGCCGGGGAATGGAGCAGACAAGTGGCAGCCATGGCTTGCTGCTTGGCTTGAAGCTCCAATGCTGAAAGGGAAGAAAAGAATCTTATCCCCACGCCCTTCTTTTCCTTCATTTACTACTGTTTTAGAAACATGGACTCCTAAAGCACCACTATCTCCTCTCAGAGTCAAACTAAGCAGTTTCTGGCTGCAAACAGTTTGTGGCTGACCCAGGTAGCAGAGGGGACCATTGCTGGTGGTCTGGAGCTCTGCCCCTGTCTCTCAGACAGAATCCAGCCACAGAGAGGCAGACTAGAGAGGCAGAAAGTTGCTGTAACACATATGCATATGTTACTATATGCTTACATCTGTATGTGCATATATTGCATATATGTATATGTGTAGTGCATATGCATATTACATATATGTACAAACCCCTCATGTTTTAAGCAGGCTGCTGTGGGGATAGGGAGGGAGGAAGGGAGGCAGGCAGATGCTGAGAAACAGAGGGGAAGGTTAAGAGAGTTATAGGCAGAAGTTCTAGTCTCTGGCTCAGCAGAAGCCTCAGTTCAGTTTGGGACCCAAGAGAAACAAAGTGGTCCAAGGGGACAGGAGCTGTGTGCTATAAACAGGCTAAAGAATGATGAAACTCCACAGCAAAGCAATCCAGGGGGAGATGCAGAAAGGCCAGGCACCCCAGCTGGCTGTGTAGGGAGATAAGCATTGCCCAAGGGTACTGCAGGGACAGAGTTTGCCTCCTGAGTCAGAGGGAAATAATGAAAAGAACATGGGGGAATGGTAGAGCTGCTGATTTTGTGATGAATAATGTATGTGTCAATGGAAAGTTTTTGAAGAGAAATATAATATTTATTTTCTTCTGAAAAAAACCCCTGTAAATCCATGCTCTTTTTTGTTAAACACATTTATTGACTTCCTGTAGGTATGAATTAGGAGCAGCTTTGTTCATTGGATGGGCTGGCGCTTCACTCTGCATAATTGGTGGCAGTATATTCTGCTTCTCAATAGCTGAAAACAGTAATTCTCCAAGGTAAAACACAAGTTGTACTTACTGAAAGAAATCAATACTTGTGCATTTGTACCCACTGTATGGATGCAGTTGATTACTGTTCTAGAACACTTTGTAGTGAGATTCAGAAAAAGATTGTGTGGATAAAAGAAACTAAGGGGATTTAAGGATAATGTAATTAAGAAAAGCTATTGACTCAGAGCAAATACCCATGTTATATATACTGCATAATTTTACTACAGCCTGAAAACAATGCATTTACTGATGTAGGAAAAGTGGTTAGGTCACTTTACAGGTGTGAATACACAAGTTTCTTTAATTCCAGTCATCAGATCAAAAGTGAGAGAGGTGAAGGACAGCAGTGGTGGCAGTGGGACTTCCAGGAACAGAAGAGGGGTGATAACAAAGAGGCACAGCTGGAGGGAGTAACTGTTCATGTAGGATCTGCCACAGCCTAAGTATTTCAGGATTGGGCCCTA
This sequence comes from Sclerurus mexicanus, assembly GCA_013396755.1. Lineage (NCBI taxonomy): Eukaryota > Metazoa > Chordata > Aves > Passeriformes > Furnariidae > Sclerurus > Sclerurus mexicanus. The sequence goes on along the minus strand of VWZF01000586.1, from coordinate 237,817 downwards.
ATTTACATAGCTGTGAGCAAGGGATACGTGTTTATAGAAAAGTGAATTGCAAACACTGATGTTGGAGGGGCAATGTCAAACTAGAATGGAACCACAGGAATGTGCCCCCTTCCCCTGAAATTTGTAGGTACATTCCTATACATTTCTTCTAGCTTTGTTACTATGACACCTGGATGCACAGACGTTACCTGTCCGGGGAATAAGCTGTAAATAATTGATTGGTTTTTTTCTTTTCAGGAGGGGATATGCATATAATGGAGCCACATCTGTGATGTCTTCTCGTACAAAAGTCCACAACAGTGTCCCAGACAAAACCCCACCAAAGCACTTTGACAAGAACGCTTATGTTTAGTTGCACTGTTGTTGGAAGACTCAAAGCATTTTAAAAATGATTTTGTATGTTTCCTTCAGAGTGATTCACCCCTGACCTCAATGTACTTACCACTAAGACAATGACTTTTAAAACTATTAACTTGCAGCTTTTTACATACTGATGTAAATTTTATTATGTAATATTTTAAGATTGATGTTGGTATTGTAAAGTTTATACCTGGAAATCATGAGCTGATGTTGCATTCTTGAAAAAAAATAAATGAGGTATTTACTAATTCCACTTGTCATGTCAGTTGCTTTTGGGCATGGCATCATACGTGTCATATTGACATATTGCAAATAATGTCTGACTTGGGTTCAGTGCTGGATGAAACAGCCCTAGTCTGTGCTGGTTAATAGGCAGAATACTTCACCACTGCTTAGTGGTGATGTTGGAATTGCAGTGCCAGATGACGGTGGGAATGGGCAGGGTTGTCTCCTTATCCCAGGGTGGAAAAGCGTGCAACTTGGTCAATTCCGTGCCGCAGGAATAAGAAGAGACTGGGTGAAAATAAGTGTGAGATTTGGGTAAGCAGGTACTGATAGTAGTCAGGGCCAGTTGTTACCAAAGCCATCGCTGGTGAGGGTCTTGCCTGGCCTATGCAGAACTCAAGCACAGGAAGCAGCCCACACGTGTGACCATCAACCCTCCGTGTGCATGGCAGGGAGAGCAAAGGTTGGGCGAGGCTGCAGCCCACGGGGAGTGCTGGGGGGCATGGCAAGGCTCAGAGATGGCTCCTACGCTCTGCGTTTGCTTTGTGCCACTGGACTTCTGCCCCGCTGGTGACAAGGCACTTCTGGGAGGGGTTGTTTTCCTTCCCTCCTGTGGGACACCTTTGGCTCCAGAATGGCTCAAAGCTGTTGGGTTACAAAAGGCAAGGAAAAACCTCAGGCGATACCAGCTGGTCTGATCTGCTGGAAGGGATGACCAAATAAAAGCAGGCAACACTAAACAGCACAATTTCAGACAATCCCGACTGAGTTACAACAGTTCAAAAATTCAGCTATTTTTTTTTTTTATGTCTGTCCATAGAAATGCAATTACTTTTGAAGGAATATTTGTACAAGTCCATAAATGAAAACAGATTAACCACAAAATGCTTTCTAGACTGAGTCCCTAAAATCAGACACAAACTCAGGTTTGTCATGAAGTTTGAACAGATGGACCTCTGGAGTTTCAATAAAAATTGGTTATTTTGGGACAACAGTGTAAATATAAAAAAATGCATAGTCCCATTTAATAATGACACTATGAAAGAAAAGGTTTTGTATCTGACACTATCTAAATTACATCAGAACCACAAAGTCATTCAAGGTTCTTTTTATTTTTGTACTTCATTTAAGACAAAACACTATTATGTGTAGTTTTGTTTTTTTTTTAAGAAGGGAACCAGTATGGACAAAACAGAAATATCAGAGTGCTTCTGCAATGGCAAGTCAGTGCTTTCCTCACTGTGGCCTGACATTTTAATTTTTTTCCCAATTTCTGTACTTTTATGTTAACAAAGATTCAACTCCAATACAAAAAAAAAAAAAAAAAAAAAAAAA
>VWZF01000586.1:193899-235878 GCA_013396755.1 Sclerurus mexicanus | reverse complement strand
AAAAAAAAAACCAAACAAAAAAAAACCCAATAAACCAACTTCCCCAAATAGGAGGCATTTAATAATAGTCAGCTTTATAGATGAGGCTTTTTTCTTTTCATTTGGTGTTTATTGTAAACCATGGTAGAAACTTAAACATTTAATACATGGACATATTTTCTTTAAAATGTTCACAATTTATATAAAGTTTATGATAAAATACATGAAAATATGCATTAAAAAGTGTATAAAGTAATACTCTGCAGTATATTCTGTTCATTGGCTAACAGGCTTTCTTGCAAGACCAGTTTCAATCTTTAATGTAAACATTAGAGGCAAAATCTTCACCTCAGTGAAATGAAAGAGACTTCCACCACTGAATTCATCAATGTGCTGGTTTTGGCTAGGGTAGAGTTAATTTTCGTCACTGTGGCTAGTATGGAGCTGTGTCATAGATTTGTGCTGGACACAGCGTTGATCTTACAGAGATGTTTTTTTGTTATTGCTGAGCAGGCTTGCACAGAGCCAAAGCCTTTTCTGTTTCTCATACTGCCACATGGGCAAGGAAGTCGGGGGTGCATGTGAGGTTGGGAAGAAACATAGCTGGGACAGGTGACCCATACTGACCAAAGGAATATTCCACACCATATGACATCATGCTCAGTATATAAAGTGGGGGGAAGGAGGGGAAGAGGGGGGACATTTGGAGTGATGACGTTTGTGTTCCCAAGTCACTGCTACGTGTGATGGGGCCCTGCTCTCCTGGAGATGGCCGAACAGCTGCCTGCCTGTGGGAAGCAGTGAACTAATTCCTTGCTTTGCTTGTGTGTGTGGCTTTTGGTCTCCTTATTAAACTGTCTTTATCTCAACCCCCAAGTTTTCTCACTTTTACTCTTCCAATTGTCTCCCTGAGCCTACTGGTGGGAGAGGGAGCGAGCAGCTGCTGGGACTTGGCTGCTGGCTGAGGTTGAAGCACCACAAAGAGAAAGAAGAATTACTCTCAATTTCCAAATAGACATGGTCGCTATTCAGATTCAAACTGAAAGACACAAGAGCTTTGTAAACAATATTCCTTGTTATTACATGACTGATGAGAGAAACTGATAGGAAACACTGACAGGGTCTCCCATCAGGACTGGAACAATTATATATCTGAGGAATCACTCCAATCTGTTACAGTGACTAAGCTGCTCTTTAACGTGCTTGTATTATCAGCTTCATGAGGGCCTGTTAAAACAAACAGACAAAAAAATTAACAATTATCCATACTTTTTTTGGGGTATTTTTACTTTGTATTTATCTATGAGATAAAATGACATGCTATGTGAGCAAACGTCCGTGGACTTCAGGAAGTCCCAAATTTTAATCAGTGAGGAAATGACAAGTGTTGATAAAATGAAAGCTGTTTCTGTCACAATACAATGCACAGTACAAGCAGTCAAATGGCAACATTACTTTCCCTTCAAAATTAACCAGAAGTATCTTTATATAACTGACATAGCTTTAACCTTTAAATATATTGAAATTTTAGGGTTAGGAACTACTGTGTAAGTTCTGTGTAAGACTGAGGCTTTTACTTTAGCTGTAGCTCATATACTTATCTCAGCCTGGTAGGTCACTTAGATATCTTGAACAAATCTGAAATATTGTTGTTATTATTAGACAAAGTAAGAAAGTTTTGCTCCTCCCTTAAATTTGTGAAGAAACAAAATCCTGGATGATTAATTTTTAACATAAAGTTGAAGTCTGATAGCACTAAATCTTTTAAAATCTCAAATTTAAGTTTCTTGGCATCTCTGTATATTTATGTATGTGTGTGGTTTATGTATAACTATCATAAATATATGATATTTATATGTCATAAAACAAAGCACACAGTTTTTCTTGTTCTTTTCTTACAAAACACCATCTACTGAGTTACAAGATGTAAAACACTGTACTTAATTCTCCTCTAGGTGTGTCTAGCATGTAGAAGTATGAATATGTTACCTTCCTCCTTTGGTACGCTTTTCTTCGGAAGACCCCATGCATGTACCACTGATGCAGCATTTGGCTCGTTTTTCTGAACTGTCAGTGCCTTCTGACCTCTGTCATCTTTCATCAATAAAATGTCTTCCTCTACTGATGATATATCCCAGTCATCTTCATCAGCTTCTACGAACTAACAGGGACAAGAAAAAACATGCATTTTTCCTCTGTCTGCTCAAGTTGTCCTGAGATCTTCCATAAACTCAACAATGTGAAACTGCTGAAGAAAAATGCACTGGCACGTGGCCCTTATGACATCTATCACAACAGTTTTAAAATCCACATTAATTCAATTACCTAAATGATACTAATTTGCTGTTACAGTTCCAAAGTTAAAAGTTGTTTGTTTTTTTTAAAGTCAGGAACCGCAACATTAAAAGTTCTGCCAGTTCTATAGCTCGCAAAAACCTCTGTTTGCAGGTATTACATGTCTAACTTAAAAAATTATTATCTTTTCTCAGATATTAGCTATTCCAATGAGATGCAAGTCCTTTCAGCATTAGAATGTATATTATTTATGGGAAAATAAATGTTACCATGCAAGGTGGCAGTTTATCAGCATTGTATAGTCACACTAGGAAAAAATACTGCAATAAAGGCTGTTTCACTTTTAAACTAATTTATTTAAAGAAAAAATTAAATAAGGAAAATTAAAAACCACAGTGCTCAAATGTAAAATATATATTCCTCTCAAGACTCACTGTCAGCATGTAGAAGCATATTTTAATTAAATGGTGGATTTGCATAATGAGTTCACAAAATGAGAGTCAGTCAAACAGATGACCTTGAAGGGAGTGAGTCCACAGTCCTTCTTACCTCATATGCCTGAGAACTAAGTATCTTCATTCAGCTTTAGAAAGAAGAGCTACAGCATTTCCCTATTTGTCAGTTGGATATGGTTCAATGGATTCGAGCCATTATTAGAGAGCTTAACTGTGGAAAGTGAACAATGGTTTCTCACAAAGCTTAAACTTTAGTTCACTGGAATCTCCCAGTATTACAGAAGGGATCTAGAAGGTGCTTCTATGGCACAGAAGGAAGGTTCAGATGCTATTAGAAAACAATGTAAGGCATGTACATGCTAGAGAAAAATCAACAAATATGAACGTGTCATATGTCTCGAAAGAAGGGAAGAGACTGCAGTAATGCTTTATCTTGCAACATAATTCCATTTTAACATCGCAAACTGTTTTTCAAAAACTGACAGATCTGCTCAGTGTGCTGTATTATTAACATACCAGGATTCCACATTGTGCTGTTTCAAATAATCTGCATTTGGAGGGTGTGGTAATGGGAAAGTCAGAGTCACATATATTGAAAAATGGTGGATGAAGAATTTCCTCAAACATTCACAAAGTACAAAATACAGAGAAAAATGTCAACTTTAAACAGAATTCAGTTTTCATTGAGTGCAAATACACAGCACCAATCAAAACTGCTAAGCAGTTTTATTAACTCAGTTATTCCATAAAAATACCATAATGCATATGATGTCTGGTACAAGTGAACTCAGGTAAACTCAGGTAATACAGGTTCCTGTAAGCACAGAATTAATTTTCTCTAAAACAATTCTGAAGTAACTGCCGTGAAACCTGACCTTTATAAAGCATAAGACAATGGGATGCCTTATAAAGGTTTTATTGTATTATGGGTTTTTGAGAACAACCGTTAACAGCTGTAAGCATTTACACTATTGATACTGAAGCTAATAAAACATTCTGGATTTTTAGAGAGATCATCATTGCCATGGCTTTTTGTGCTTACGTTTTTCAGCACTTTGAAAATCCCAGCTAAGATTTAAAGTACTGACTTGAACTATATGTCTGTATTTAAACATACAAATATGGGCATGATTATATGTCCATTCATATATAATTACCAAAGAATACAGCATGGTGTGTTCTGCTGTAAAGATTCCAAAAACAAAGTAGCAATGCCTGCTCTGGTTCAATAAACTCATTTTGAACTCTTATGTCCTTACAGGAACACACACCACTGTGTTAATACACAAGGGACACAATGTATTCTAAATGTGTTATAGAAAAAATATTTTCCATAAAGTGGCATGGTTTGGATTGGAAAGGACCTCGAAGATATCAAGTTGAATGATGGGCAGGGACACCTTCCACTAGACCACGTTGCTCAAAGCCCCATTGAACCTACCCTTGAACATTTCCAGACATGGGGCATCCACAGCTTCTCTGGGCAGCCTGTTCCAGTGTCTCATCACCCTCACAGTAAAAAACTTCTTCCTAATAATCCAGACAGACCTACACTTTTTTCATTACAGTGTAATTTTCTGTTCAGGAAGATTTGTTCCATGATCTTTCTGGGCACAGAAATTAGTATGGTCAGTGGTTCCCAGGATCCTCCTTTTTACCTTTTTTTTTTTTTTTTTTTAAATGGGCCTGACATTTTCCTTTTTTCTGTCAGGGAATTCGCCCAACTGCCATGAATTTTCAATTATCATGGAGACTACATCAGACCTGGTGACTACATCAGCCAGTTTTCTTAGGACAATGGGAAGTATCTCCTCAGGTCCCATGGATTTATACAAGTTCGCGCTCATCTGGTGGTCTCTTCTGCCACAGTGGGAGAGACTTCATTCTCTGTGTCCTTACCTTGAGGTTCAAGGGGTTGAGAGATGTGGGAAGAGAGGTTATCAAGGAATACTACAGTATTTTTAAAATACAGATTTTAAGGCTTGTTTTGGTAGAGTTCTTTGCTCCTGAAGTCCAAATTCCTAAACACAGTGGCCCACTGTCAACAGATATTTAAAAAATGTAACATTCACTCAGTTTAACTGTGAACGTTTTACAGTCTTGTATCATTACAGAAAATGTGAAAGTAACATTTGGACAGAAAGCTACACTGTAATAAGTCATGAATTAATTGATAATTTTGAGTGGTGTGATTTGCATCTCCCACACTGTCAATAGACAACTTAGGTGTCACCAATAGCAATTAAAAGCACACAAGCTAAATGTTATTACTCTGCCATCACAGTTAAAGTTGATCAAGACAACCACCCCTGTCTGGAAACTCAAATAGAAATGTCACTGTTTCTGGGAGAAGCGATAAATTTCAGATTTAACTGGCAGTCAGGAAGCCCTAAGGTATCAGTTTTGTTATGGATAACAGGATTCTCAGTAATTATTATTTGTTTATTTAGTGAAAAAGTATTTTACTGAATGCTAGTACTAGTGTCGGTCTACCTACTTCAATCTAGTAACAACTACTAAAACTGAAATATAATCACTATCTGCTGCTGACTTCTCATTTGGAGTAACTTCTGTTCCTTTTAGCAATTGTTCAGCTGAGGATCTCAATTTGCATCAAAGTGGTTTACCAGTTGTAAAGCTCTAAACTGAAGGGAAGACTGGGCCCTTAGGAGCCTGAGGGGTAAAGAATGTATTGTGTTAGTATTCTGCTTGTGAAGACAGGGCATACTCAGTGGACAGTAATAGATTTGATGTAGTCTGAAAGCAGTATATGATTGTAGATTGATGCAGAACAAAGACCAATGGAATTTGTCCTCTCATTAAAATGTATTTAAAAGTTCTATATTAGATAAAGCTCTAGAAAAAAAAATATTTTTAACTATTAGGCAAGCAAATTAATTTTTTCCTCCATCAGAACATGATACTTGGAAAGCAAGTAAAGAAGGGCTCTCTGTGCTGTCTCTGTGCTGATTAGAAGGTAAGAATGATACCAATTGTGCCCAAACTTTGGGCTAGCTGTAGCGATCCAGACCAGTCATGGTATAAGCTACATAGGCAGTGTGAATGAAGTCACTTGCCACAGGTCCCTTGCTAGCACTTTTCTATATACCAGTGCAGATGTACCCAAAAAGACTACTTAGCTGTAATTCCAAAACTGTCTTTGAGAATTAAGTTCTTTGCTGCATCAAGATGATTTCAGCATGAAAAAAAGAATAATTTAGTTCAATTACTTAATGTAATAACAATAGTAAAAGTGATACCTTTGGTTCTTTCACTTCTTCTTTCTTAATAAATGCCTGTGCAACATTAATTCCTCCAGCTGGTTTGTTCTTATTTCCATGGTTAGAAAGACTGTCTCCAACTTGCTTGGTCAGTTTTTGAATAACTGTTCCTAAAGTTCAGAAAAAAATTGTATTGACAGTTTCCATTCACAAGGAAGGGACTTTACTGTAAACCCTCTAGACATCTACCACAAAGTAAAAATAACTAAAAGAAGCCTCTCTGAGACAGAGATTGTCTCTTTTTGTGCATTTATATAGAAGAGCATAATCTAAGTACGCATCTCTAAGTACTGCATTAATTGAAACACATTAGCAAAAACATAAAGTGCACACCAATATATATATACATTCAAGACTAAATAGTCTGCCTTCCTTATGTTGTCTAACACAGAAATAGTATTATGAAATGCAAAATCATGCACAGCTATTACAACATCCATATGCAAAAGTAGTGAAAAACCTTTCAAAGTTTTGACAGGTGTTCCAGCTTCCTCAGTTTCATTTTTTTCCATCCCATTCATATCACTTTTGCCAGAAGCCTTCTGAAAAGCATGAACTTTGCTGCTTGATGGTTTTGACTGCTTTTGCAATATTTCTGGTGGAATGTAAGACTGTTTAATGTCATCTTCATCAGCTTCGTCCTCTGAACTGAATGGTGGTGTTCTAAGCAAAAACACATAAAACATGAGGACCCACTGGGTTTCAGTGACTGAATCACTATATACATATTTACCTTCCTTGTATTTTCCTTTCCAATAACGTGCATTTTTTTAATGTGAAAAAGCCCTCAGAATCTCTCCTAAATTCTATAAAAGAAACCCCTATCTAAAAGGAACCACGCTGCTAAGTAAGCTCAGAAAGTTATCACAAAACCATCTCTTATACAGACATGACTCCTTCATACAACCATTTTTACAAAACAAGAGATCAATATATAACAAGTCTTGGCAAGCAAACACAGATAGACTTTCATGGATCAGCAGGTAAAGCAAATTTCAGAGTCAAGGAACCTGCACCACAGAAAGTCTGCTCTGACATCGGTTAGATGAAAATAATACAGAAATTTTTCAGTGCAGAAAACTGCAAAGTAATGTACCCTATGTTAATGGAATATGGAATACTGTGTTTAATTTTGGTTGCTTTGTTGTAAAACACCAATAAACTGAAAAAGTTTAGGTCACCAAAGTCTCTAAATGCTTTTAACTGGTTCAGAAAAAGCATCTAAGAAAGAAACTAAAGGAAGTTTTTATCAACCTTATTGAGCATCTCTCTTCCTGGCTCACAACAAAGAACACATACGCTGAAAGGAAAACATGCTATTTTTCAGGAATTATAATAAAAGACTCAATTGGAATAATACTTTAAACCAAAATATGAAATGTGCAACCCAGACAGTGTTTTTGATTTGAGCTTAATATTAGCTTTTCTTTGGTAACTGTGAGTATTCAGTTACCAAAAAACAGAGGAACAAAACATACGTGATGCTAGGTGTCTTTGTGGGAACTCCACTTCCAAGAATCTTCCTGGATCTAAAAATAACAAGACAAGTTATTTCAAGACTGACAGTTAAGCATAAAGTTTATACAGAGGTTATCTGAATTCTTTGCTCAATTCTTGCAGGTGCGGGAATGTTCACATGAGCCACAAAACCCCAAACCCATAGCACTGTTACCTGAGGTATGAGTACTATTAGAATGGCATCTCTTACTTTGGTGTAGATGTATATTCGGTGACGACTGTTCTTTGTCCAGGTGTGCGGACAGCTGGTGCAGACCGTTTTACTGTTTTTTGTGGTGTGGCAGATGAGGAAATTCCCAACTGATTGGACTTCTGTTTATCTGCAAGGAAGGTTATCTATCTCATTCTTAGAAACAATGTCTCATATCTTTTACATTTAGTTTCTACAATTAAAGATGTCTCTGCTGCAGGCTATAGTTCGACAAGAAAAAAAAAAGAAGAAAAAAAAGTAATTCTTTTCTTCAAAGCAGTCCTGAATTACCATGTGTTGCATGAAAGAGTGTAGCAATTTGGCAGAAAATAAACCCCCTTGCTTTCCAGTTGGTCAGCAGAGATCAGACACCTCTTGGTAAGAATCATGTGCTCAGCTATGCCTTTCGACCCAGGCAATTAAGCTTGTGATTGCAATTGCATTGTTAGTGCTATAAATAGCTACTCTGCAGTTAATGTATATGTATCACTGGCAACCCAAAGGAACCACATATGCTGCATGTAATAAACTGTGAACCCAAATGGCTCTTTCGAATGAGACCAGACCTATACTTAACAGACTGTTCCTGCACAGGGTGTGGGGCCTATAGTTATGCTTTTGCAATACAATGAAGGTGATGAAGACCCTGCAGAGGTTATGTATGCAACAGAAAATGTGAGGAATAGGTTAATAGCCTGAGGCTTAGACATTCCTACATCCAAATGTCAAAGGCCCCGATAGGAGGTTAAGTTCCTCAGTCTGGTGGATTAAAGGAACCACTTCTGACACCCTGGAAAAAACAGACCATGGGCAGACTCTGTCTAATCTAAAGGAATTCCAACACTTAATGGGAACTTGAGGATATCAGTGCAAACATATCCCTGTTTTTTCTATTATTGCTCATCCCTTTTACAATTTGCTCAAAAAGAGAATATCATGGGAGTGGACTGAGCAACACATAAGGCTGTTCCAGCAGCCTACACACCCCAGGGACCCTATTACAGCAGAATGGGGTTCTGTTGAGAACATGGTACTTACTGCAGCCTGTTTCAAACTGGCCCCGATGGACCAAAGAGACTCAGCTTGACTGTATTTAAAGAAACGGAACAGAGATATTCTGAGTTTGAAATGGGACTTTAGGAATTAGTTCAAGCAGTTAAACAAGTCAAGCCACTAAGGGGTAACTTGCCTGGACAGACTGTGATGAGACTTGTACTGTTTTCCCTTTCCAGGAATGACACTGGGAATGATGCCAGCACACCTCCATTGAACATCAAGTTAACCATCTAAGCACTGCTTATCTTTCTTGTAGGAGCAACTATTACCAGCATGAGCCAAGTTTGGTTCCCACATCAACAAGCTTGACTTGTATGATGGAGACCCTCACTTCTTTTATCTGTGCTAATCAGTGGGTAACTACAGTACATTCTGCACCACACATGCTTCTCACCTGTGAAATTTACTGTGGCAGCAAATATAAGGGAAGAAGATGAGGGCACTGTGCCCACTGTATTAGAAAGGTAACCTGAAATAATGTCACTGAATTTGAAAGGGCATTTTAATCCTGGTGGCATCTAATCAATTTTATCCCATTAAGAATACAGCACAGCTTTTGTCTTAAAAATAGGTGATGCCTCAGTATATACCATATATGAAATCACTGCATTAGGATTAAATCACGACAGTGCTGTACTCTGTCCATTGGAACATAGAGTAAGGGCCCACCAGTTCAAAAATTAAGTGGCAAACCACTAATGTCAATGTGTGTGTTGTATGCAAATAACAACATGGTGTGGGGGTAACACCATCAAAGCTGAAGACATTTGTCTTGACACAGAACAGAATGTCTGTCATTTTGAAATACATCCCAGTGACATTTCCAAGACAATACTTGAATATATTGGAAGAGAATGTGTTTGCATAAGAATGCTTTGTGATCATATATTTGTAGACAATATTGCTGTAGATGTATGTAATTGTTCAAATATTTGTGTTTGTAATTTTGTTAGAAATACAGAATGTGACTTTAATTATTTAGCTCCTGTAATGTTACAAATTGTTATGACTATTACAACACGATTTACAATGACTGTTAACATGAACCTGAGAAAATGGCTAAAAGACTGATCTCTATCCATCATAATGCAGAAGAACTACACCATGTTTTGGAATACATGAAGATGGATAGCATCAGTGGGGAGATCCCCTTTTTGGATGGTCGCCCAGTGCTACAGGAATTTTCAGTAGACTACTTCATCTTGTTGTTGTTAATATTGACTCTAATATGTTTTGCTTTGATAATATTCAGGTATATAATAATCTGGATAATGATCTGTTTGAAACACCTAAGGTCTGGGTGTGGTGTAATGAAAGGTGTGGGGAAGAGGTACAACTGCCCTATAGAGACACCCCAAAAATCAATCATATACAGGTGTGATGGGGCACCAAACTGAAGGCGTGACTATAGTCAATGGGAGGATAATGTAGGAATGAGCCATACAGCCATGAGATATATGATGAAGAGACTTCCATGAGGTATGCCATGAGATGCGTGGCTAAGGGGTTACCATGGACATGATGGTGTGCTGAGGAGATGACAGGTTATCAGGCAGAGGCTGGATGAACCCTTATTGCTGCAGTCAGCCAGGTGGCAGAGGAATTGATGCTAAGGTGTCACAGGTGGTGAATCTGTGATCACAAAATGCCATCAAAATTAAAGTGCAACCCACACTATTGCTGCATTTGGGAACGGGACCAGACTCGAAGTGCTGAATTGGCTATAATCAAAAATTAAGCTCCGCCGTACCCACCCATTCTGATCTCTGAGGACCAGCTGGAAATCAGTGGGGTTTATTTTCTGCCAAATTGCTACAACACCATTTATCTTGCCAACACAGGAGCTAAGATATTTACAGTTAAACATAATGCCAAGAAGTCTTCAAAGAAAACAGTTTAGTTGGCCATAAATATATAGAACATTTATATAAAAAAGTAAGAAAGCAGCTATACAGAAATGTTGCTAAATAAAAGCTTAAATAAGAGTTATAAAATGTAGGACAATGAATAAAAACCAGAAAACATTGTAACCTTCCCAAGGAGACTGATGACAGAAAACAGGTCTATCAGAGGATGATGATTTCTCTTCAACCTTAAAGCTAACTTGACGTTCAAGATGCTCTCGAATTCCATGAATGGTGGGCTGTTGCTTCTCTTTGCATTCTCTAGCATATTTGATAGCACGCAAAACTTTGTTTAAGTGATCATTTGGTATGCCGCGAACACCCTAAGGAAACAAATTGTATTGTAAACACAGGGGTTATTATTTCTGGGATTTATATCCTACAATCACATACTCTCTTTTAAACTTCAGCTATCATAAAGCTTGTAGAAAAATCACAAAAGTTGTAAACCCTGCTCACAAGTGTAGCCATATCCTCTGCAGCTGTAATTTGATAGCCATCCTCTCAGGTTAGTGGTTAAGGAATTACACTTATATAAAACATGGAAATTTAGCTTTGGATTTTATAGGTTGAGGACTGTGGTAAAAGAATGAAAGAGAACAGAAAAAAAAGTGGGACAAGGATTACCCTTCTTTTAAATAATTCAAAAAAATCTTACTGCTTTAATTCCCAAGGATTCCAGCTTCTCCTCCAGGGCTTGCTCCAAAACAACTCGTAATTCTTTAGTTAAAGAAGGATCAGTCTTCAGAGCACTTATTAAATAGTAGTTACTTCTACGTGGTTTCCAATCACTTTTCTCAGTTTCTGAAATAAGAAGGAAAAAATGCATTTAAGAGACATTTGAAAAAATCCACTATACCTGAGACAAAAACTGCACTGAAGCATGCACTCTAGAAACACCACAGCACTATGTATGTGCCCTTTTTATCTACATGGAGTTGTATGATTTTCAATATCTTGGACTAGCTTACAAAAGTCAGCTCACTTGGAATCTATACCTTAGCACCTTGTACTCACCGTCACCAGTATCTTTTATTGTTCATTACAGAATCACTTTAAAGATACACACCTGAATATTTAGCAACAAAGATCTTTACTTGAAAAGCACTGTACTTGAAAACTTCTGATAAAGACTGTCTTCTGATCATTAAGTTCTCTAAAAGTGGTATATCAAGTAAAAGCAGAATTCTAGCAGGAATTAGAACAGGAATACAACAAACTTTTTCTCAAGAAAAGCTTCAAGCAACATGAAGTTCTCTGATAAAAATCACCTACTGAAATCAAGTATTTGTAAGGTTGCAACACTTTCAAAAGTCTTGGTAAAGAAAAATCCTTAGTCTAGAGCAGACTGTCTCACAGAAAATACATGATGGATAATAGTTATCTTCAAAACCCTTTCAAGGACAAAGTTCAGTGTCATGTTTTCTTATATGCAAGTCTATGACATCATACATACTTAAAAGCAGACAAAGTTCCTATCTCTTTTCCTTGCTTTAAGTGTCAATAATGACATGAGCTCTTTTACAACAAATAATCATCTAGACAGATGGTTCCATTGAAAAGAAAGACTAACATTTAAGTTGGGCCAAAGTACTATAGGGTCATACAGGGGAGTAAAGAAGCAAAACACATCCATTTAGAACCTGTCTATAAAGAGTCTCTGGCAAAACAAAATTTTAGTGAATGCCACTTAAACTAAATAAACCAATAACCTGTGGAACCACGATGGCTGCTTCTGTCTGGCAGTGGTCAGCAAAGCTGACAAAGGGTATAAAACATCCCAGGAAAGCATGTCGTAAACCACTCTTCCAACTCCCCTGAAATAAAGGGTAAATCTTGGGCAGGAGTTTGTCTCTTTCCATTATGCCTTACAGGGCAGCAGAGTCATCTGCCAGCCAACAGACAAAGATATAAAAGAATAAATAATTCCACGTTGTGACTTTCAAATGTTTTAATTCAAAAGAAATGTGCCACTTTTCCTATTTTTAAACAATAAGCGCTTAAAAAGTGGTTTCATTTACTTTTCATTTTTCTTTAAGGGAAAGATAAGCACCCTGAAGAGGACACAAAGAACACTGAAATACACAAATGATATTTAGGCAGTTTTGAGGAACTGGCTTCCAATGGATCCTGGAAAGAACTGTAGGTAATGAACACTGAAAGAGAGTCCAGCTACCATACTGATGGATCTGTGCTGAAGGGGACATAATCAGGCTGAAATCTCATCTGGTTTTGGGAACTGTGTGGACAACTCAGTCCCTGACACAGATGAGATTAAAAGTGATTTGTCTGGAGAGCTGAGTCCTAGAAGAGGCAAACCACTGGTCTTGACGAAACATAGGGCTATCATACTATCCTCAGTCAGAACAAGATGCATTATGCAGTCCAAAATCCTCGCAGAGAAGCATACACGAGACATTTGAAACTGGAAGGCTCCCAGGAGCCTTCTGAAAATCCTGTCTCTTTCAGATGTTAATCCTTACAATAAAATAGATACATTTAAAAGAATTTTTAAATTCCTAATTACTACATACTAATAAGGGTAACAAGACTATCCAGCATTATCCTAATTAATGACAATATTAATTCTTGCTAATTAACTCAAGCCAAATCTTTGTCAGATAAATTATTTAAGGAATTGGTTTTTCACTCATTTTTCAATCCCTAAATATTAGATTTAACAACCTTGGAGACAAGGTACCTTAAGTCTGGTCCACATCTCAGCTCCTACATAATCCTAGAAAATAATGTTCTGAGTCAAGAGTTTTCACACTCCCCCTTACAAATGACTGTCATCAAAACCAAAACATCTTGGTCTATCTTTTCAGACTGCATTCTTTCTTTCTCTCTTCTGCACTGCAGGCCATGCCTTTAGGCACAGCAGAAGAATCAAAGCCAATCCATCAAGAGAGAAGATGGCAAGCAAGAGAAATAGCAGAAAGAACGGCAAAAATGCAAGTAGTCTTTATTTCAGATTGTTCAGAGTCATTGGATTTTCCCTGAGGAAACCTCTCTACACACAGATCTATTCAAACAACAATTCTGCTTTCAAGACAGCATTGTTCTTTCAAAATTTAAACTCACTGGCTGTAAGGTTCAAGACTGATTTTGATTTTTGCACACAGAAAAGATTTTTATGCTATTCAGCTATTTGGTGGTTCCCCTAAAGTACTGTTAGCCACTTTCAGAAGAACACGATGCAGGATGAACCAGTGCTTTCTGTTCTGTCATTGTAAATGTGGCCTTCTCCAAGTTCTCCTCAGATGAGGAGGAACAACTGCCAGTGCTGGGCTATGTAATTTCATTCCGAATTGCACAACCCTGACTGAAGCTGTGGCTGCTTATGGCTAGGTGAAACTTAGATTACTTGTAAAAGTATCTGTGGTGCATTTATGAAACCTGGCAGCCTCAACCTCCACCACCAACTTCCTTCTACCTGAGCTCTTTATCCTTCTATGAAGAGTTTAAAAAGCAAGTGAGCACACATTGCAATAGCGTCAGCACCAAAAACTTCCTAGTGAGAGGCTAACATTTTTGCTCTGCTTTGTTCAAGCACCTTTAGATATATGGAATGTGCTTGCTTTAAAGAAGTTAGCAAGATTTTCATAAAAACATTAAACTTGGATAAGGATTGTAATATTTACAAGCACCAATAGCAAACAGGAGACTGACACAAATCATATGAACAAACTGAAATACATTGAAAAATACTGTAGATATCAAATAATATTTATTTTCAAGAAACACATGCCACTATATTTTGAGCGGAATCAATCATTACCTTTTTCCTCTTCTGAAAGCTCCTCTATGGGCTCCAGCATATGCACCAAGGGTGCCTGCTCTAATAATGAGGAAGAACAGGAACACCAGACAAAAAGGACAGAAGAAGGTCAAGGTCCAGAGTGGGAAAGTTAGGCAAAAAAAACACACGGCTGTCAACTTTCTTGACTGCTGACAACCTGTTTAACAATCACAGATGCAGTGCAACATGACTCTTCGCTGCCTTGGGGGTACATTTTTGCAGAGGAGACCCTAATACAATAGTCACTTCAGGAGTGATTCAGTTGTCCAAACACAAGTGAATAGTGTCATTTCAGATGTAGCAGAGCTTTAAGTCATTAGTGTAGTGACTGGTACGTCACACACCCACACCCTTCTAGAATGGCTCCCAGACACCAGGTGGGATATTTTTAGACATCTACAATAATAAGGTCACCCAGGATTACATAAATCAACACTGGTGTTCATTTCTCATAAGAAGCAATTTTTTAAAAAATAATTTAAAAATGTTATGTGTAATTTGATACTAGAAGTTTAAAAAAGACAAGTGAAATGGACACAGAAATCCTCAAAAATATATAGAAAAATATATTAACTCATTTTTTCAGAGAATTATAAAGTACTGATTCCATACGCACAAAACAGAAGTATTTTTTCTATATGTGATGATTTCCAATAAAACCAATTTGAAAAATCTCGAGTCACTACAATTTAGTAACATTCATTATTATCATGCATTTTTTAAAAAATCTTGAAATGTCTTCTGCTGAAAACAGCTTTCTAAATACACTGAAATTATCATTCTACAGACTGTTAGGTACAATTTGCTTTATAAAAACAAAGTTTATTACAGTTTATTTACAACTTTATAAACTTCAGATATAAGACATGCTTGAAAATTATTATATGTAGATGAATAAATATTCAGGCTTTTAAAATGTTAATATCACTTTCTGTAAATTATATCAATGGAAACTAGAACTTGAGTGTCTTCTAGGGCTTACAATAAAAACAGATATGGAAACTGTACCTTCAGCTACAAGCTTTATAGGAGAAAACAATTTATTGGTCAATATTTTGGGCAAACATACATTTGCCCCATCTTTCACAAGAAAGCTCTTGCACCACAGATAGTTGTTATGCTGTATGGGTAGAAGGGGAGGAAATGATGCTATGGTGAAGATGCTCTTTGGCACTTCTTGTACAATCAGGTACAAACTGGGATGTACTGTGATAGGTAATCACAATGAAATGAGCACTTGGATCTAAGTGATGCCGACAGCCACATCTTCAATGCTCATCATGGAAAGGGGAGTAAAGCTGGTGGTATGAATTCTTGGATATGGTAGCTGCTTTCCATACCTGTGGTGATAGTCAGCCTCTCACCTGCTTTTCCAAGCTGGTTACCATACTTAAGATTTGCTTCCATAGAATTCATGCAAAGTAAGAAGTTCTAAAAAAATGCTTCTTGTATCATCACAAGATGTTAACAAGATACAAATATCAATGTATCTTAGGGAAACACTTAAAAGCAAAACTCTGAGAGACAGATGGGCTTCTGGTCTTTCAGTCTCTAAGACTGTAAAAATTATCAGTGGCCAGAGCACTCCCGGGCACTGGAATATGATCCTCCACACTATTGCTCCTGGTACACTGCTGCCTTGCACCAACTAAGATTCTAAACTCAACTAAACAATGTTCAGGCACGGTTTGGGACCGTTCCCAAAAGCCTGAAGTGCACCTGTTCTGGAGGACAGAGCTTGAAGCACACAAAAAATATTTGGGGAGGATTTAATTTAGCTGCATGGGCACCAAGCCCTCTGAGTTTCTTGCTGTGTAATTGGATTTAATCTATACTTTGTTTACCTTTACTCAAATGCAATCTGCTTAAAGGGGCTAACTCATCTCTGCACAAGTCCTTGCCAAGTAACTTATTATAACAGGAAAAACCCAGTCCCCAGAACTCAGACCTGAAAAAGGTCTGCTGATCTGTCATAAGGTACCTGCTTCTCTTCCTCAGTGTACCAGAAACAAAAGAAATTAAAAATCAGTAAAAGAACAGTTGCAAGAGCAAACCCAAAATGCATTACTGTTACATGTCATATTGTTGTTTATTGCGTGATAACAGAGATTAAATGCTAAGACATGAGGGAGTGCAACATCTGAAAATACCAACTTCTCTGACGTAAGCAGGCCCTTTCTTTCTCTTTACTGTACATGCATACTAATATTTATTAAGCACCATGTTGGAATCAAATGTAAGAAGAAGTGGCTTGGTTCACCATTACTCTGGTTTATAGACAGGAGTGAAGATGACCTCCCCTTAAGGAGCCCACTCCTTGTTTTACTAGAGGTGTGCTTCTTCTAGTCATCTGATCAGGCCTGTCAGTTCTTACTTAGCGCATATCCTTGAAATCAGCATCTAAATATTACCAAGCCTATTTTCAGGAATCACTGAAGTCTGACTACCCAACTAGACCTCAAATCCGTACAAAGCTGTTTTTGCAATCTTCAAATCAAAATGCTGCTAATGCAGACTATAGTCCTAAACACTCAGAATTATTCTAACCTTCTCTAGTTCATCCAACCTTTTTGCCCAAAATCTCACCAAGCCCCAATTCAATGTTAGCCTTAAACAAGTAATCACTGTAACTTCTGATTTAAGTAGAGCCAGTTGCCTTCCTGTCAATTATCAGCCCTAAACCTAGTTCAGCTGACCCTACCAAGTACTCTACATCAACAACTTTAACATCAGACCTCACTGGCCAGGACCTAATCCTAGCTTTCGTCCAAGCCTGAGTGTTGAACCTAGACAGACTGCTTACTTTTCTTTTGGGACTCCTACCTAGAAATAAACTACTTGTTCCTAGTCACTTCTCAATTCCCCACTTTAACAGAACTCTAAATGCATCCTCCCTGTATGTCATCAGCCAGACTCGGTCCCAAACCAAGCCCTACCTTTATCCTCAGAAGAAAAATTCCTATCAGCCTCAGGCTTGAACCTAACTAAAAGGCAGCTTCCAATACCACCCTTAGCGCCTGCTGGCCTTGCTGATCTCACTGGCCTGAAACCAGTCATATTAATACTAGTCATCATTAAGGCCAGCAGCCCTAAGATGACCTCCACAATAATGTGTCAAACATCCCACACCTCCCAGACTATCTCTTCTGCCAGCTAATATGTGTGGAGATATAGATGAGATGTATCAAAAGAATAGTATGCCTTAACTTCTTCAGTGAATAATTATACTACTGAACAATTATGTGTCCAACATACCTTGACAAATAACTAAATACCTGTTTTAAAGAACATTTGAAGACAATTTCTAGGCATGTGGAATAGAAATATATATTTAGCAATAATGAAGGACTCAGGCTGTGTATATTTCATGCATATCATATATTATTTGTCTGTTCTTATCTACTAGTTTAAAAAAGCCTTCACTATTCAGAAAAACAGTCTTCTGGCCAACATTTAAGGGAGAAATCCCATCTATTTATGCTGAAATATGAAATGCCAAACAACTTTTAGCCTGAACAAAAGTGTTATGATTATCTATGGTGTAGTGTCACCTACAGTAAGCACTTTGCACTTGCAATATGAAAACACAAGATAAAATGTAAAATTTATTTGTTATAAACTACTCCTCTTCTTAAAGATGTAAGGAATGTAAGCCATGGCCAGACTCATTACATACTTCTTTGATTTATACTCAAATTTCACATCCAAAGAGCTGCCAGAGTTTATGATACCTGTAATTTGGACCATCATTTTTGAATGAATGCACTTCATATATTTTTCTCCCAACTAATCAGTGGGAAACCATATGCTGCACATAAGTAGCATAAATATTAATTTTAAACCAATATTCTTAAATATGATACATTTTTGACACTTCCCTGAGGCCTCTAAGTTAGGAGCCTAGTCATCTCAGACTCCTTTCACAGATATCAAAGAGACACAGGCAACTTTAAAGAGCAATTCAGATACTAGTTCAGGTGAACCAAACTCTGAAGATGCTCCTTTTCTCTGTTTACTGTCTAGGAAGAGTAAGTACTTGGACTGAATTTTCCTCAGATGCTTCAGCTATGTCCCTAGTGATAGCTGGGCCTTGGTCCACACCGTGTTTGAAGACTGAGACATAGGTTTTAATGGACAATCTAATTAGTAGCTTTGCTTTTTAACTACTGTTTACAATTTCACCTGATATTATTGACCTAGCAAAGACAAAATGTTGAACACATATCAACATTTCAAGAGTAATATGAGTCAAAGCCTAAATAAAAAGTATTATTTTAAAAAAAATCATAATTAATCTCTTGCCTTTTTGAGAGAGCGAAGTAATCTTTGAAAGTAAGACCTAAGTTATATCTGCACAGAAAAGGACAGAAGAATGGTCTGCCAGGAGAGCATTCAAGGCACTCTACTAGCTTTCACAAGAAATCAAGAAGGTTAACACAAAACCACCAGGCTAGCACAGTTATTCTACTACTTTATATCTAAGATACTTCACATTTCTAATGTGGGTATCTTTTCATAACACAGATTTAAGATGTGTAGAATGAATATTAGGATGCCAAAAAGCTTTGGAGCAGCTTTGAAAAGTTCACATTACAGAGCCTTTTCCAGAATTAATTTTCTTTCAAACAGAAAAAAAATTAAAAAAGAAGGAAGATATTCCATATGCAGGCAATTATTTGGTAGGAAAAGTACAGCTCTTGTGATTTCTGAGATGACCTGTGCTAAAGAAATTTATGTATAGAAGTTGCCAGGAAATGCTTTTGTTTTCACAATGGCATGAGATGCAGACATGATGTTTTAATTCAGTATGCAAGTCAACCACAAACCCTTGAGGTGCCCTGAAAATTTGGGGGAAGACACTGTAACTTCTGCTAACCTTTATATCCAGAAATTAGGTAAGGCAAGTTTAAAAAAAATCCAGAAAGGGAGAAAGGGGACAGAGAGAGAAACCTGCAGAGATAAATAAAATAATCAGCAAACGAATCTGAAAGGAACACCTTCTTTGAGGTTTCACAATAAACTGATGGTGAATCTTTGGCGCATCAATGGCAGGAACTGCCTTTTCTATCTTGAGAAGTTTCACACGATGTCACAAACTTCATATTTGGTGAAACAAGGAATCATGAAAGATCTGAATGACCTGATTTAAACTGTCAGAGTACAGAAAATATTACAGCTCACAGGACTGTCTTTGTCCTCAGTACAAATGAAAGTAAATGCGCTAAGCAAGCAATGCTTGATAAGCTTGGTACGTAATTCCTTAGCAGCAATCATCTTCATAAAACTTGTTTCTTAAATTCAGGGCAATACCTAAGCTACTTGCTGTGAGATCTCTTAGCCAGAACCAGTACTACTGTGTTGGTGCTGGTCTGAACAAAAAAGAATTAGATTGTTTAAAATGCTACTACTAATTATCTATACTTAATGTATTATTACTTTTCTCCACACAACATTTCATCCATATAGTTTAACTTAAAAAGCTTCAAGCAATGAACTACTAACCTTGCATAGCTTAGAAAGGAATTTCTGTATTATTCAAATAATGTTACCATTAGCAATAATATAATCTATTTTCCTTCATTTAGTAATTCTTGTCATAACAAATATTCTGAAATCAGCTATACATTAGTTTTTCATTCCTCATCAAGTTATCAAAAGCTTGATATATACTGCCCCTTCTCCCAATAAACCTTTTCAGAACCTTTTGTATTTGCCAAAAAAGAAAAATTACCTACATTTTTCATAGACAAATTCAATTTAGTCTCCCTTTGACATATTTTAAAACTATGAGAAATAATAAGAAAAAACCTGTTATTTAATTATAATTCAAATTAATGAATGGTTTTTCAACATTTTACTTGCTCAAGATTCTTCACTGCTTTTCTACTTAAAAAGAAAATAAAGAATTAGGTGATCACAGAACATTGGTATGGGAACAATACTCTCCATTACAATGCACACTGATTTAAAAAAGAAAACTATTTTCACAAAGTACAAAACAATGTAAATGTAAATCCCTTCCCCACCTTCTAAATGATACTACAATGCCACAAGTATGACAAAATACCTAAATAATGACTTACATGTAACCACAGATATACTCTGGAAGAACTAGGACAGGATAATTGCCTGTTTTCATTATTTCTTCTGTATTTTTATTCCTTGCCATTTGAAGTCACATGGAAAATAAAGTGCTTCAGGACTTCTAAGCAAACATCTCCACGTTTCCCTACACAGATTTCAGTATATGCACATAACAGATAAGCATATTTTCCAAAAGAAAACCTATTTTATTTTCCCCAATAAGTTTCATTTACCTTAATGTACGTCGATACTGTACATGTGCTAGGAAATAGTCTCACATTATTTTTATTTGTTTTTCATTTATTCTTTTCAATAGTGCATTCTTATAATTACTTCATAGAAATTCTCAATGCTGACATACTGCAAAGCAATTCAAATTAGGCTTTTTCAATGTAACTGCTCTTAGAGCTATGATTTGACAAGGAACACATCTGAGAAGGAAGAGTGTTAGATTTGAAAGTACTGGATCTGGACCTATCAAAAAAACTTACCATGCACAGTAACCGGTAGACTTGGTTTAGGCTCTTCAACACGCTCTAGGGGAGTGTTCGCTATAACAGCTTAACAGTAAAAAATAATGGATTTGTATTATAGTATACAGTAACAGACAAACACAGATTCTTAAATGTAGCAATATTCAATCATATTTATAAATTAGGCAATTTTAGGCTTTACTGAAGAAAAAAATAAACAAATAATTTACAAAGTGAAAACCTGTCCTTCACAACATAAAAGTATTTCTCTATATATGCTTAACATTTTTATTACTTCTAGAATCAGGAAAAGAAACTAGTAACTAGATCATCACTGAACTAGAATGTGATCATCTCTTCAGTCACATCCATATGCTGTCTTTGCGCTACAGGGAAGAAGTCTTGGCCCAAAAGTACCTAGTCAAGACCAGCCTGACTGATGCTTGTATTCCCTAGAGGATCTGCAGCATTCACACTTCACATCAATTAGTGCAAACCCTACCTGTATCATGTATGGAGTGTAGCCTTGTAGTGAATTATCACTTCACTCCTACCTTCCTTAGATCAGCTTGGGTCTTAGGAAGAAACTCCCTTGTGTGCCATGGATTTATACTCATCTGTGCTTCAGCGTGGCTGAATATGACCAGCTCCAGACGAAAAGCCACATGGCCATACTGTTAGTATGCTCTCCTCACATTAAACATACTCCCTCTTGTTTGACCCATTTCAAGCCAATGCCTTGCTAATGTAGCAAGATGGTTTCCAAACTGGGATTAAAATTAATTCAGCTGTCTTCATTTATTGCAATAAACTTATTTCAAGTAACTACAACTGCCTCATCAACTATATGGGTGTTGGTGGTGCAGGACAACATCCTAAAACACTGCTATCAGGTTTAGCTATTTATAATGGATTTTAGAGGTTAAAACATTGCACAGACAAAAATATCAGAGTTCTTAACATTCTTTTAACATCTATGTCTGAACTGACAAGTTAATCAGTTTTGTCTACTCTCTCAGTATTTTGCCTTTTCTGAGTTCTGCAGCCTAAGGACAGTCAAACATGAAAAAAAATCCAAATAAAATTAAACTTCATAAAGCAAAGCCAAAAGTTGTTTACATAATAAAAAACAAAAGTTGCTCTATTTTACATTTTTTAACTAGCCAAGCAATCAACCTTGTACATTAGAAGTCCTTAGAGCTACAAAACATGACTTTTGTACATCATGGCACAGAAACAGGTAGGTACCCCAGAAAACACAGTTGATGTCCACATTTTTAATGAATTGTGACATTTGTTTCAGCCAAGCTGCAGAAATCAGTTTGTACTTACCATCATATGTTTTAGCGCTTGGAGCTGACCTTGTGGACAATTCTTTTATCTAAAAAAGAAAGCAGACATACAAGAATAGTTACAAACGTAAAAGATCAATATCTAGAATGAACATGCAACATAAAATACTTCGTTTCAGTACTAGTCCATAACAGAAATTATTGGTTATGATTCGGGAAATGAAATCCTACTTCTGTGCAACTCTATTCTACTGCCCAATATGTATTTTATTCATGCTTAATGAATGCTTGAGGACTTATTTCTGTTTGTTCTCTTAATGTGAACTTGTGCTTTGTACATCCTGTTATTACAAGTTATAAAGTGAAATGAGAGTGGACTTGTGGGCCACTTCAGCACTTAAGAGTTTCAATACTTTCCTCTTAAACAATTCATGTCCCATTTTGCAAATCTAGCTGCACTCTGAGGAAACAATGCAGTGTTTAACTACACATTGATTTTAAATGCATGAAGAGTTCTCCTTTCTGCTCTACAGTTTTGTCTATTTGGCACCCCAAGACAAGCACTGAACTGAGAGCAGAGGAAACATGCTGGCTGTAATTCAATCTACAGAAAACAGGAAACTTGTGAATCCTGTATCATTGAAACAACGTTCTGCACTCCAATTCCCCTAAGAGAAGCAAAATCCAAATCATACAGACACACAGTCAATGTCAGCTGGAGCTGGAACAAGATATTGGACCCTGGTCCTCATTTATTTATCAGTTTAGTTATAGCCAGTAGAGCTTCAATTCATTGTCCACTCACTTTGGATTCTACAAAAGTGTTAGCAATTTCTCAAGCCCTTCCAGTTTCCAGGAATTCAAAATGTAGGTCTTCACAGCTGTATTTCACAAACACTGAACTTGGACCCCTCTGAACCTATTATACATTTGTATTCATACTGTTATCTTTTTAAAGATCACTTTACTTCAAGAAATTAATCTAGGATTACGTCCTCCATTGGTCCATCTATCGAATCTGTTAAGGTGGAGATGTAAAAGCTATTATTTGTCTTTCCATCCTTTAAGCATTTAAATATAGGTTTAACATTAATCTCAAGGAAAAGGAGTAAAATCAGATGTTGATTTGTAAAGAACGCACCATCTAAAAGAGAAATAGGTTCTAAGGGC
The DNA here is from genome assembly GCA_013396755.1 of Sclerurus mexicanus. Classification (NCBI taxonomy): domain Eukaryota; kingdom Metazoa; phylum Chordata; class Aves; order Passeriformes; family Furnariidae; genus Sclerurus; species Sclerurus mexicanus. The sequence continues at coordinate 212,379 of VWZF01000586.1, read as the reverse complement.
CACATAATCATGCCATAGCCTACACTCCAGCCCACCCAGATCTTCACCCAACAATTACCTCAAAAAATCGACAGTTACGTTTCAACAAGAGCTTATTTTAAGAAAAAAAAATAATTTAAAAACATAGAATCACAGACTATCTCAGGCTGGATGGGATCCATAAAGATCAAGTCCAATTCCCTGCTCCTCACAGTACTACCTAAAACTTAGAGCATATAACGTCCAGATGCTCCTTGAACTCTGACAGGCTTAGTGCTGTGATCACTTCCCTTGGGAGCCTGTTCCAGTGACCAATGCCCCTATTGGTGAAGAACCTTTTCCAAATGTCCAATCTGAACTTCCACTGACACAGCTTCATTCCATTTCCTCATACCCTATCATTAGTTACCAGAGAGATCAGCACCAATCTCTCCACTGCCCTCCTTGAGGAAACTGTACTGTGATGTGGTCACCCCTCAGCCTTCTCCAAGCTGAACAAGCCAACATGAACCGCTCCTCCTAAGTCTTGCCCTCAAAATCTTTCCCCATCTTGTTTGCCCTCCTCTAGACCCTCTCTAATAGTTTTATATCTTTTTTATATTGTGGTGCTCAGAACTACACACAGGACTCCAGGTGAGGTCACTCCAGTGCAGAGCAGAGTGGGAAAATCCCCTCCCTCGACCGGCTGGTGATGCTGTGCCTGATGCCCCCCCAGGACATGGTTGGCCCTCCTGGCTGCCAGGGCACTGCTGACTCACATTCAACTTGTTGTCCATCCAAACACCCAGCTGTCTTTCTATGGGGCTTCTCTCCAGCCTCTTGTTCCCTAGTTTGTACGTATGACTAGGACTACCCTGTGTCAGGTGGAGAATCCAGCACTGGTTAAATTTCATAGACTAATAATTTAAATAATTATTCTCACAGTGATACGTATGATACTTTATTTTCAGTGTAAGATGTGATGTATTTTCAGATTTCAAACACTGGATCTCATTGTGATTATTCTCTGGAAGATTAAATCCTGTTCACCACCAGAAATTTTTCATCTGTAGAGGTCTTTGGTAACTACAACCTAGTAATCTCTTATCATCATGTCAAATTTACTGAAAATATTTGGTTTATTAAGCCTTTCTTTCTCAAATGTGTTTTAATTCCTGGTTTACATTCTTGTGTCTCCTTTCCAGATCTATTCTTATTTATCAACATAATTTGCAAAGTGTAACCCAAACAGGGCAGCAATACTATTACAAACTGTAAATATTAAATATGCAACCAGAGATACACCAAAGACCAAACACGAGTAAAATGTTTCTCTTTTGCTTCACAAAACAGACCTGCTTCTTCTGATTAATAACCAGATCATTCTGCTGCTGAAGCTTCTGCTCCAATTCTTCTATCTTCCTCTTGTAAAAGGTGTTATTTTTATTCAGGTCTTCTTTTGCTGATGATTTAAGTGTCTCAATCTGTGACTGTAGCTAGAAAGCAATCAGAAGAAAAGTAACTTCATCTTGATATTACAGAAAATATTTTAATGCTATAAAGTTTAAACAAGCAAGTGTCATGCTTAGATACTTTTACTTTTCATCAAAAACTTAATGTCTCCTGTCATTTCACTGGGACTTGCATGTATTACAAAACACTTGTCTGGATCACTTTTTATTTACAAAAGGAAGACTAGCTAAATCGCAATACAAAGAAAAGGACATACAAACACATTGCTGAGATTGCCTCAAAATAAGATTGCAGGAAAAAGCATACAATTCTATAAAAATGTTTTAGTTGTAAATAGTGTCAAATAGTGATAGTTTAAGGAGATGAGGTGAATTTGCATAATAAACCTAATACATTAACTCTGAATGTGGAAGAAAGGAAACAATATTTAGGTGCACCATCCCAAAAAGTAATACTTACATTACTCCTCCCTTATTCTATTCTTGCATTGTATGTGGGTATATCATTAACTACATCCTTTTTGGGGAATGTTCCATGGTTCCTCCTCACTGTTTTCTTGCCAGAGGAGGAGAAGCATTGGTCAGACCACTATGATCTGCTCAGGTCTTACATGGTCACGCAGATGAAAGGAAAATGAAAGGAAAAGAAGCAAGAGAAACAAAGCAGGAAAGAGATTAAAAAGAAATGCTGACATAAAAAAAATCTGAGGAGTAAAGCTTTGTATAGTAAAATACATAAACCAATGCAAAATAAAATGCCATGGTGTTTTTTCCTGGAAAAGCTGAACAGATTCTGTGTTAGAAAGCTACAACAGAAAAAGCAGTAGCAAAGTGACAGAAAAGAGAAAAAAAGACTGAGACATATGCCATAGGTCCATGGTAGCAGCAGGTACAGGGTGGATGGAAGCTACATGTTGGCAAGTCATACCTCAACTATCCAGCCTATCCACGTAACACTGAAAATACTGTATCATACAGTGCTCAGTTGCAAGCTCTTCAAAAGAGAGATACAGCTTCAGGTTTCTGTCAGATTCTGAGTCAATAAATTCCATTTCAACCCTGCCCTAACTGAAACATCAAGATCCTAGTATAACAGAAACAGAGATAATACACACACTCTTAGGAACTCTTGATATCTAACAGATGTACTATAGTATATCAGGAACTACTAAAAGGGTAAGAAAATAAAAATAGATATCTCCTTTTAGTCTAAGTGGTTTGTTGTGCTACTTACCAGGGACTTTTCTGTCTCATGGTCATGATGAAGGGCTTGCATTCTAAACATCCATTTTCTTTCCTGCAGAAAGGAAATCAATATTAATTCCTGTTAACAATAGATTAACATTTTGTTTGATATATGCAGCTTTATTTCTTGTTAAAAACACATTACCATTTAGTTCAATATACGCAGCTTTTTTCCAAAAAAAGCATAAATACAAAAATTATTGCTGATGATATGAAATTTGAGTAATCCAGTATTTAAAGCCTAGAACAATCATCATCATGTTTTATACATTTGAGTGTGGCTTTCTTATCAATCACTCTAGAAACTGCATTTGCTCATTGATTTCTATATACAGTCACTGTGAGTGAGAAATATACAAGTATTTTGATACATCTCTGTGTATTAGCAATAAAAGTAGTAAGAGCAGGGGGCTTTTCCCCCCAAATAATGTCCTTTTAAGCACTCATTAACAATGTATTTTGCGTAACAGCTACAAAAAAAATATTAACATATGGGAGTTAGAGCAAAGCAAGTCTTTGATCAAATAAAAAAAAAGAAACATAAAGTAAAAATAAGTTTTCCATATCTTTCAGCAGAAGTGATTCAACCTATGGATGATACCAGCAGTATACAAAGACCTTCACATCCCAAGAGCCACAAAATATATAATACATGTGTAAAAAAAAAAAAAAAAAAAGTGCCACAGGTCAACAAATCCTGTCAGAAAGTTTCTGAACTTTTGTTGTCATCTTGGGAAATGGAGTATTCCTGTATTTCAGTAAGTGGCCTCACAGATCAGCAGACATAAAGGCTTTATAAGAGCCCTCTAGAATTGAACTGCAACCATACTTGGCAAATCTAGATACAGTCAATCATAAAGAATAAGATAGTATAAATAAATAACCATTACTTTACTTATAAAGGATAAGGAAAATAAATGCTTATAGTATTAAACAGCATTAAATCCTTAAAACCAGCTATTTTTGGCATTGAAAAGAATGAAAATTTTACTTAGGGATTTCAAATCCTACTTATGAGATGTACAAAAATAAAAAGAACACAAGCAGTGTGTCAAGAGCAATATATTAAGTTACAGTGTTACCTGTTTGTCCAGAAGTTTAAGCACATTGTGATGATCTTGCGGACTCTGAGGTTTCTCCTCTGTAAAGTCATCACTGTCTTTCAGCGTTCCTAAATTGGATTTTTGTTGCATATTGGACTTTTGTAATTCTAACAGTTGCTAAAAGGAGGAGGGAAGAACACAAAATTTACTTTAAACACAATTATGCAGAAATTGCATCAGAGACTTCTCCCATTTCTCATGAGTTCAGCATTTATCAAATTTCATGTAATTATTAATATCTACATCTAAGATAATTATGGCTTGTAAAAGCACAACCCGACCCAGCAGGTACAAAATATAAGCTGCTCTGATAATGCTGTGTTTGTTTTCTGATCCACCCATACTTTTTTGATTCTATTTCCAGTGAGCACTTCCAAAGCATGTATTGGAAACACATGAATCCTACTGTCAGGACAATAATGCAGAGTTTAGTCTCCTCTATGCCAATTCTGAGAACATTAACATAAGGATACCTAACAGACAGCAATCATAACGTTATCTACTAATCTATAAACAGGCATTCAAAGGTTGAGGAGTAAGGAAAAACTGACATAGTTGCTGAAGGCATCATTCATTTGTCAAAACAAAGCTATTCCCAAAAAAATGAAAGAACTGAAATTATGTTAATAAAGTACCAGTATACAAAGATACAACAATGGCTATCATTCAACCACTATTTGAGAGTTTTGTAGAACTTTACAACGACTATGTCACATTTCAAGTACGTGAAGTTCACTGCCATCTACTGTAAGATTCATGCCTTAAAATGTTAGAAAATTTAAATCACTTACATTTTCTAAGGTTGAATTTCTTGAATATAATTCCTTAAGCTCTTTCATAAACATCTCTTTCATTTTTTCTATTTCATCAGCCAACCTCTCTCTTTCCTCCTCTTTCCACTTATGAAATGATTGTAGAATTTCTTCTTCTTTTGATTTTTGCTGTTCACATTCCTGAAATTTATTAAAAAACATTATTTGTTACTTTCCTCACATGCAACATGAATTCAAGCACCCAAAGTACTTGTCGGAAGCAGTCACTTTTGATGGGCAATATTGTGACATCAAAACCCAGCAGTTCCGAAGAATTCTAGGGTGGAAAACTATGCATTTTGGTAGCAAAACAAGTATGCTTCAAGGAAGTTTTGGTAGTTTGTTATTTTTCACTGAATAACACACAAACGACCTTACTTGGTCATATCAAAGATCTGCCTAGTTCAGAATCTTGTTTCTCACAGAGGCCTTAAGGGTATAGGTAGGAAAGGTTAATACTGGGGCAAGCAAACATTCACATCCTCCTTCACAGTCTCCAAGGTGCCAACTCTTTTCAGCTCAGAGGACTTGTTCAGCCTGATACAGTTTAGCAAACTTCAATAACTTAGTAACCTTCCATACATTTCTCCTCATACACTTGTTCAGTCCTTCCTTGTGGCTGCAGCAGCTTTTAGCAATTGCAACACCTTTTGCCAGTGAGCTCCACAAGCTGCAGGAAGAGCCAAGTACTTTTGTTGTATTTGAATCTGGCTCCTACTAGGTTCATTTGACTAAGTCCTGGAAAACAGAGTGAAGGACTGACTGTTGCTCACTCTGTGTAACTCACGACTTACAGGTATCAGTATCTCACCCTTCATCTTCACCAAGCTGTTGTCCCTTTTTCAGACTGACAACTCTCATCACGCTCAGACACTCTAATTACCGAATTATCATCTTTGTAGCCCTTCTCCATAACTTTAATAGTTCTATCCTCTTGAGATGAAGGGACTAGACACTGTACTTAGGCTGTGGTTTGCACAGTGATTTCCCAGAATAATTTGTAATATTTCATTTTGTTTGCTGGCTTCTACTAACATTTCCCTAGGACTGTGCACCACAACCTTAAGATCTTGCCCTTCAGTAACAGCACCCAGCTGAGAACCCATCATTTTGTAGATAAAGTTAGAATTAGTTTTTTCCCATGCACATTTATGCCACTTCATCTGTTAAATTACTTCAACATTACATTATCTAGTGATGCATTTTTATATAGTTGTGAACTGGTTTAAAGTCCTGCATTTCATTGCCCAGGATATAAATATTTTTTAGGAAACACCTACATCTCTCTATCACAGGATTCACTCTGGAATTTGTTCTCTCACTATAACATGCAATCATTATACACCTAGAAAGAACGGGATCTTCTGTACCCTTTCACCTCAAAGGGAATCAAGGATAGGAAGCATGGAAGTTTTTATACAAATTCCCCTCCAGTACAGGTTGTCAAAAAGAAAAAAAAAAAAGGCACACGAGAAAGATCTTCTGCTCTTTCAATCAAAAGACATTAACATGATGACACCTGAATTGACAGTGGATGTCAGTCATGGCAGACAAACTGCAACCAGTCACACTTCACATTTCTGTCTTCCCTGACATCCCAGAAAAACAGAGAAGTTTTGAAAGCTTCTTGTTGTGTAACACTGCAGCCTGTAGCTTCAGGACATTTCAGCTAATTCTCTTGCAGTTAGGAGTCTTAGCTAAGACAGGTTACTTCAAAATAGGCCCCCAAGGCACCAAAAAGTCTACACTGTATGTTATGAATACTGCAAGTTCTCTCTCACAAACAAAACAATGCTTCAGGGGTAGTAGAAATATGTTACAGATGTACATCTCAAAAGTTAGGCACAGAAAGAAGGAGTAAAATACCTTGCGCATGTCCATTTAAGGCCAAGGCCCATTATTCCGACAGTGCTTGCTCTCCTAAGTGAAATTCTACCAGCTTTTGATTTGGTAACTCAGTACTTTTAAAAATGGAACAAAAAAATCCCTTCAAAAACAGGAAGCTGAACAGTTCCAAGAGGAAACAAGAGGACAGAAGAAAGAAGAGTCTGAAGTTGTGTTCAGGGAAAGAAACACTGCATGTTTTACAGAAGATCAGGGTTTCCTATGAACACACAAGGAAGAAAATAATCATCAGTCACAGAATACCAAGTTGGAAAGGACCTCAAGGATAATCTGATCCATCCTTTTTTGGAAACAACACAGATTAGACAAGATGGCCCAGCACCCTGTCCAGCTGAATTTTTAGAGGGAAACCCAGGACTTCTCTGGGGAGATTATTCCAATGGCTGACTGTTCTCACAGGGAAAAAGATTGTCCTCTTGTGTCCAAACAGAATCTCCACAGAAGTAACTTGTATCCATTACCACTCATGATTTCATGTGATTCCTTGTACCAGGAGTCTCCATCTTCCTTGTACCCACTGTTCAAATACTGCAATGTGGTGATAAGGTCTCCCCTAAACCTTCCTTTCTAAAGGCTAAATGCATCCAGTTCTTTCAGCCTTTCCGCACATGACAAGCTTCCCAGTCCTCTGATCACCTTTGGAGCCATTCTCTGTACCTCTCCAGTCTGTCAACATCTATTTTGTATAGGAGGACCAAAACTGAACACAGGCTTCATAATGTAATGATAGCCACATTTTGTTCAATCCCTTTTAATTCAAAATCATAGAATCATAGAATAGTTTGGGTTTAAAGGGACGTTAAAGATCATCTAGTTCCAACCCCCAGTGGGCAGGGACTCCTTTCACAAGCCCAGGTTGCTCAAAGCCCCATTCAACCTGGCCTCGGAACATTTCCAGGGGTGCAGCATCCACAGCTCCTCTAGGCAGTCTGTTTTAGTGTCTCACCACCCTCATAGTAAAGAAATTCTTCCTAATATCTAATCTAAACCCACTCTCAGTTTAAAGACATTCCCCCTTGTCCTATCGCTACACATCCTTATGAAAAGTCCCTCCCCAGCTTTCCTGTAAGGCCCCCTTTAGGTACTGGAAGGCTGCTCTAAGGTCTTCCCTTCTCTTCTCCAGGATGAACAACCCCAACTCTCAGCCTATTTTCATAAGAGAGGTGCTCCAGTCCTCTGATTCTTTCAAAATGCAGTGGCTGGTTTCATTCTTGAAGATCCTCAAACTCCATTAGAGAAGTAATTCAGAAGTTCTGAGGTTCTCACAAGTTATGCTAGCAACCACAAAACACTGCTTTTGGACACGATACAGGGCAAACTGCAAAGCAAAGATCAGAATTTAACTCAATCATGAGATGTAACTTGTCTCTTACTCAAGGGACAAGAATTTGCTCCTCAAACTGAAGCACAAAGCCCCTTTTCCATTAAAAAAAAATTACACTGCTATTTCTATAGCAAATTATCTGATTGCATTTACTTGAACAGAAATGAAAACTGGGAGATCATCGGAAATGATCAAGCTTTTAGAAGAATCTTTAAGTTGCCTGTTTATTTTATTCTCTTTATGAGCCAGTAAGAATACTTGCAAGATTCAGTATCATCCTAAATAAAGTGTTGCATGTGATAACAAATAGATAATTACTGCTTTCAAATCATTCCATTTCATTCATGCAGCTGTAGCTAAGACGACTTTCTGCTTTTGCTCTCTGGTCAGCCAAATCCTAAGGACTTAAAGACCAATATGGAAGTTCTAGATTGCTTTATTTTTTCTGAGTCTCTTCCCTGAGGTGCTTTACATCTCTGTTGGACAGTAAAGTTCTTCACAGCAAAGAATAAATCCTACTCAGTTTATAAAGTCACACGTAAAATCACAGTAAGTTCTAAGAAACACTTAATCATCACAAAATACCATCATGTCAAAATCGGCTTGTATTTCACCATAGCAAGATTTTTTATCTGCTTCAATAACAGAGCACATGTCGTATGAATTGGCAAGTGCTAACAGAACTGTTGTCTAAAGTATTCATTTAAAATACATCTGAAATAAAAGTAAGGAGAAAGCGGATGGTCAAAATCATGGGAGGCAAGGGAGGGCTATGCTTCAATGCCGAAACACCATCACTGCTTGACAGGCAAGATACATTTTTTGTTCTGTTCCAGTTACAAAATGAGTGAACACAGTCCAAAGTACTAATTCTTTTCAGACATTCACATTCCTTAGCACATATTACCTTAGACAACCTGATAATATTAGCTTGTTGTTCAGATTCTAACTGGGATTTGGTGAGCTGCAACTGCTCCTTCAGTTTTTCAATCTCATCCTGCAATTTTTCTGTGTTTGCTTTCCTCTTCTGTTCTGTTTGAAAGAAACATAGATTTTAAAAAGGTTTGTTGCAATTTCTGGAACTGTGATACTTACTGCAAATATTATTGCTAGTGTTTCAGTAACACCTTCATGAAGTGTAATTTTCTTGGACCACTTTCCCTCCCACTCTCAAAATTCTCCAAAGATTCTCTTAAACATTTACATTCTCTGGAATCTAACTTATCCTCAAATACTTGTACTACTAACATGTGAAAAAGCTTTGAATGAAATGTTTACATGAAAAAGTATTCTATAATCTAATTTTCAAGGAATCTAAGCAACACAGGCTCATAAAAAGGATGTATGAAGGACAAAGTGAACCTCAGTTATTCAATTCTGCTAGGTTTAATTTATTCCAAACTACTTTCATAAGGAGGCCACTTGGAATACAACTAATTATTTATGTGGAAAGAGTTGGGGGAATATTACTGCAACAAAAAATGTTAAAATATGTAAAAATTGCAACAATTTCCAATCTTGAAACATCAATTTACCAAAGATTTACTAGCCCATCATCTGGGAATCTGAGATCGATGCAGAACATTATTTCAGAAATACTTGCATCAGATATTTCCCTCACAGAGTCATTTCAAGGCTAATCTTTATATGGCAATTACTCTGACTGTTTCTGCAGCATCTCCCACTATTGTTTTTATCAAGTGTAAGGTGCACAAGAGCTTTTTTCTTCTTCCAGTATATTCACAGTTCCTCAGTTCCCTCTCACTGTTGCTGCTGTTTTATTTGCCTGACAAGCTGCAGTTCAGATTTCTCTAGGTTCTTCTCACTTTTTCTTCTCCCAAATGTCCTTTCTTCCTAGCTCATTTCTAATCACTGCCATTGTTAATCCTTAGCAATAAATCAGAAGCATGCAGCCTAACAGGAAAGAGAGAATGAATGAAAGAAACTTTGAGAGCATTGTTTTTAAAACTAAATTATTTTCCAGAGACTAGAAATATATGGTGCCCAGTCAGTCAGTGTCACTTGCATTCACACAAACTGTTATCCAACACCTAAAAATGAGAAGTAGAAGTTATTCTTCCAAGTTACACAAAATCCTGGACTGCACATCCTCATTATATTTGTACTTTTCTGATCTACTTTTCTATTTTTTTTGGCAACATTAAAGTACATACCAGTCTCAGACTCTCCTGCATGACGCCTTTGAATGTGACTTTGTAAGAAGGAATAGTTCATAAAAGCCTTTTCACAAAACTGGCACTACAGAAAAAGAGTTAAAAACGTATTAGTAACATAGTAAACATAGTGGTTAAGGTTTTTAACAGGTTATTACATTTTGTCCGCAGGTCAAAAGAAGGTAACTTTAACAAATTCCATCTCATAAGAATAAGGACTAAAATTCTCATGGTGCCCCATTTCTGTAAAGTTTTTAGTATATTAGTGCTATCTAAAGCCTCACAGTGATGGTCATGAGTGAGAATCTCATTGTGCTAGGCACTGTACAGACTCTGAACAAAAAAGACTCTGGCCAAGCAAGTTCAAATTCAGATATAAACCACAGACAAAGATTCATATATGTAGGTAGAGAACTATAAGGAAAAAGTAAGACAACACTACTCAGTAAAATACACAGACACCAGCCAACTAGCAGGTCAGTGTTTTTAAGATTCCTGTAACACAGCAAAGTAAACCACCACACAGGTGGAGAGAAACGATAAAGATGGGTTTGAGTATATATAAATGAGCTATAGGATGACAATACTCAAAAGACCATAGATATGTAAAAAACTCAGTCATTTCAACCAAGGGAAGATAACTACACAATTCTGTAAGAAAACGTACATAGCTACGTTACTATGCTACCTAGCATCCTTCTGAAGCACAAAGCTGTTTCCATTACTGTTTCTATAATTTACTTACTAGCTCTGAAATTAAATTTTAAGTCAAATTTGGATCCTACTCTTTTAAAAACATCTTTTTTGTTCACCTTCAAAATGCTTTCTACTAATGTTCAGAATATTAAAAATAGATGGGTAATTCAAGGACGGAAGATACATGTACAAACTTTGTAACATACTTTTAAGACTATGAATAAAGGCCCCTCATCGCTTTAGGCAGGGTTTTTCATTTGCTCTATCTCACATCTTTCTTCAAATAAATATATTTTAATAAATACTCAGGTGAGTCCTTCTCCTTATCAGTGTGATATGACTGTAGAGACCAACCTAACAGATTAAAGATCTTGTCACCATAATCAGTGCCAGAAGCAGGATCCAGGGAGCTATAAACCTGTTAGTCTGACCTCAGTGCCTGGCAAGATTATGGCACAGATCATCTCGAGTGTGATCACATGGCACAAATGACTAAGGGCTCAGGCCCAGCCAGAATGCATTTAGGAAAGGCAGGACCTGCCTGACCAACCTAACCTCCTTTTATGACCAGGATGGCAGTCACTAGTGGTGTTCCCCAGGGCTCAGTATTTGGGACAGTCCCATTTAATATCTTTACTACTGATTTGGATGAGGCGATTGAGTGCACCCTCAGTAAATTCATGGACAACACCAAGTTGGGTGGGAATGTTGATCTGAGAGAGAGTAGGATCCCTGCAGAAGGATCTGGATAGGACGGATCAATGGGCTGAGGCCAATTGCATGAGATTCAAAAAGATCAAGTGCTGGGTCCTGCCCTTGGGTCACAACAACCCCAGGCAGCACTACAAGCTGGGGACAGAGTGGCTGGAAACCTGCTCAGCTGAAAAGGACCTGGGGGTGTTGGGTGACAGTCACTGAACATAAGCCAGCAGTGTGCCCAGGTGGCAAGAAGGCCAGTGGCACCCTGGCTTGTATCAGAAATGGTGTCGCCAGCAGGACCAGGGCACTGATTCTTCCCCTGTACTCAGCACTAGTGAGGCCACACCTTGAATCCTGTGTTCAGTTCTGGGCCCCTCAATACAAGAAAGACATTGAGGTGCTGGAGCATGTCCAGAAAAAGGCAACAGGGTTGGTGAAGGGTCTGAGGGATAAGTCCTATAAAGAGCAGGTGAGGGAGCCAATGTTGTTTAGTGTGGAGAAAAGGAGGCTCGGGGGAGACCTTATCATCTCTACAACTACCTGAAAAGAGGTTGTAGCCAGGCAGGAATTGGCCTCTTCTCCCAGGCAAACAGCTACAGGACAAGAGAGAGGATTTAGACTCAGGCTGTGCAAGAGGACATTCAGGATGGACATCAGGAGGAATTTCTTCATGAGAAGGGCTGTTAAATATTGGAACGGACTGCCCAATAAGGTAGTGGAGTCACCATCCCTGGAGGTGTTCAAGAAATTAATGGTCATCGCACTTTGTGCTATGGTCTAGTGGACAAGATGTTGATCAGTCAAAGGTTGGACTTGATCTCAGAGGTCTTTTCCAAACTAATTGATTCTGTGAAATTCCAAGATTTCATATAACATTTAAAATGCTGCTATTGGTAGTCAGGTATCGTATAAAATACGCCCTTCAGCAAACACTAAAGCCATGAATAAGTAAGACAAATAAGTCCTAATGTAAAACCAAAGTAAAGTGATACAGTATGGCAGCAGTGAATTACTACCACCCAAGAGGAAGCTTACAGTGTAACAGATTGCATACGATTTATGGAATGAAATTGGCTGTGAAATAATGTTATCCATTCAAGCACAAACTTCATGTCAGTTTGACTTGCTGATAGTGAAAGAAAGCTTTTACTGCAGGAGTCAGGATTAACCAAGGGAATATTTAGGTTTTGAATTATGTAACACTTTCCTTGCAACTACTTTACAGTGTTAGCCACAATGTGCACTTTATGCCTACATTGTATATGAGAATATAAGATTTCTTAACAAAGTATCAAAAAAGTGAAAAATGTTTTTTAAAATTAAATCTGTATTACACAGATAAAGGTATTGACCAACGAGTCTTAAATTTATGGCTTGTAGGTACCAGTACCATTTCATAACAGCATTTCAAGCTGAAACTTATATTGGCGGTGGATTAAAGGTATTAAAGGTGGAATTCCAAATCACGGTTACATTAACTATAAAATGCACCTCCACTAAAAAAGGCAAGAAACTACAGGCTTATTTGCAAAACAGCCAAGACTGAGGAGATGGAATCTGAACTACTCTCTCAGGAACACCAGTAGAACCCCTATTATCTGGCACTGCAGATCAGCCAAGATTATGGCACAGATAAATATGACACAACTATTGTTTACTGATCACACTGTTACCCTGCATTTACAAACACTAGAAAGCTTCATTTAGGTCTGGTATTCACGCTCAGAATCCTGAAAACACTGTAGAGAGTTCAGGGTGTAATGCTGAACACCTGAAATTACTTTTCCTAAGTGAACCTAAATTACTTCTAGAGACAAGAACAGCAAGTAGAGAGGAAAGAAAGTGGGGGGAGGGCAGAAGTTTTCTTTATATGAAATTAAATTAAAAATGGGGAATAGGTTTTCCCTCTCTGTTTTACTGTAAAAAAAACCCTCCCAAAAAAAACAAAGTGCCATGACACTGACAGAACAGCAATGTACTAAGGCTCTTGGGGGAGACAATTAAGGAACAGATTGTTGTAGAATCAGGGATGAGCTACCTCACTGGAGCTCTTTATCATCATGCTTGAGTCACCACCTCTGAGTCACACACAAGTAGAAACTTTGTGCCTGGAAAACACCAGTGCAGGAAAGTGACTAGTCACAGACAGGAGTTCTGAAGTACTTGCCCTATGTGTTTTCTGACCATGCAGTTGACAGACAAGGAAAAACATCAACAGAAAGTAGCAACATGTTTATCACAGGTTTTGTATGTATGTGTATCTGATGCTTGAAATGCATCAAAAGGGAATCCAAGAATAAAGAGCACTTGTTAGTAAAAAGAGGATTTCTTAAAGACAATGTAGCATTCTCCCAAATGTCTGTGATACCAGCCAAACATCTGTGAAACACTGATGGGAAACAAGCGTAAGTCGTGCACTTGCCTTTGTAAGGTCAATCACTCGACCCTGCAGCTCCAGCCTTTCACCCAGCAAGGGACTGCACCCCACGAGAGCCAGAGCAGGGCTGTTCCATGGCCCATCTGGGCAGGCTCAGAGCTGGCAAGGCGTGGATGACTGGGCCACCAGGCCCTCTCCTCTCACCTGGTGGTAGTTGGCTCTGGCCTCCAGCATCATCTGCTGGGTGCTGATCATCTTCTTCCTCCGCCGGCACTCCTCCTTGAGCCCCTGGATCTCCTTCGAGCGCTGGGCCACCTCCTTGTCCAGCTGGTCGCGCTGGGCCTGTGCCTCCCGCAGGGCCTCCTCCAGGCTGCCGAGCTGTGCGCTGAGGTATTCCTGGGAGTGCAGCAGGTACTCGGTGCAGAGCTGCGCCAGGCGCAGCAGCTTCAGCAGCAGCGGGTCGGCGGGGCCCTGGCAGTGCGGGCAGCGCTCCCGCTCGGCGCTGCAGAAGGTGACGTGCTCCAGGTGCACCTGCAGGGCCGCCACGTCGCCCTCCCGCGACACCCGCTCCACGTCCACGGCCGTCAGCCGCCGCCAGTCCGGGCTCTCGTNGCCCCGCGCATCCCTGCGCATCCCTGCGCATCCCTGCTCCACACAAACCCCGGCCCCTTCCCCCTTCCGCCGCCTCCGCAGCCTCCCGGCAGCGCCACTGCCCCCAGTCCCAGTGCTCCGCCTGCCCCCGCGCCGCACGCATGCTTTACCGTCTTCACACGCTACTCGCCTCAGCAAACATCCTCGGCTACGCTGTTACCCATATGCACTCTTACCACAGGACACAGTGTATCTTTTCCCTCTTCACATTCCCTTCACTTCTGCGAAGTCTGTAGGCGCCACCCTATAGGCGCGTTTCACTGCATCAGCGTGCCTCCCCACCCAACACCCTGTGCCTCCTCTGCGCTGCTCCTGACTCAGAAACCTTTCTCACTTTAAGACGACGTTAGAGTCCTCTGTCCCTGGGCTGTCCTATGCCCTTCTCCAGCCTTGCCTACCCATATGTCTCCCAGATGTGATGACACCTGCCACCATCAGCACACATAGGTGTGCCATTTCTCCGCAAATTTGCTTCATGCTGCTGCACCCTCACATACCTCAGCTGGTAGCTCCATGCAATCTCTCCAGTGCAACTCCATAACCCTTCCAATGCCCTCACAACAACCTCCTGCCAGGTGCTTTCAAACACCTTCCTCACCCTAACACAGTCACACAGGCCCTTTGCATGCTCTCCACCTCCACATGCTCTCCTCACCCATCACAGTAACACACCTCTCTACCTAGTATCACCACATACCAGGCCACCTCTTGCAACCATATAACCCTAAAACCTCACCACATCTGTCTGCCATTCCTGCCTCACTCCACCAATCCCAAACAATTTAGCGCCAGGAACCACCTCATGGCTTGTATATACCACCTACTTTACCATTCATGTCCAAATACTTTTTTTCAAGGCAACCAACAACTGCTGCTCATATGCCAGCCACAACACTATTCCCAGTACTCCCCAGTCCAGTGTTCCCATTGCTCCTGCTCAGCTCCTACAGTGTTCTCAAGCAGGAGCATCCTTCGCCTCTATTACCCTATTCCCTCACTCATCCTCACCGCTCCTCTCCAAAAGCCTGCTCTTCCTGTTACCATTTCTTAATATTTCAGTCCCTTGTGCTACCTCTGCCTTACCACCATGTTCCATGTTTATAGTTCCCTAACTTTTCAGTCCCTTACACATACACTTCAGTTTCTCATCTTCCTGATCATTCCTGGATACACACCTCTCCAAGAACAGTCACACAATATATATCAGATCATACCATCATTTCACATGTTCCTGTACAACATGCATTATAGACTCACAGATATGTTCTCAAGGGGCCTCTGGTGATCATCATCCAGTCTAAAATTCTGCCGGATACTAGTTCACATCACCTGTGGCAAAGATAAACAAACAGTCCATGATTTCTTCAGCTAGCCTGTTGCATGACTATACTCTCCCCCTGATGAAAACATTTTTTCTAATATCTCACAGAGTATATGCTACTCCCAAGATAAAAAATGCTTTGAATATTTTTGCGACAATTCTTCACGTAACCATAGGCCACTATTAGAGTGCCCCTTTGTCTTCTCTTCACCACACTAAACAAGTCCAGCTCCCTTAACCTTTCCTCAGAGATCATGTACCATAGACCCTAACAATCTTGTTAAGCCTCCTCTGTCTCCTCCACATACTTCAGGCTCCCCCTTAATATTTTCTTCCATTCACTTCCTAGGAACTTGTACTGAACCTCACCTCTCATCTGCACTTCTAACATTGCCCTTTCCAATATAAACAGTCATATGTCTATCATTAATCACTGCACAGAACTAATTCCATGCAAACACCAACAATGCTGTTAAAATACTCATACAAGGGCCCTCACAAATTACAAACTCTTAGTTTTATGTAGGTTTTTATGTTGGTTTTTGTGCCAAAAAGCTTGTTTGCTTTTACGACATATAGGAACTGATGGAACAAAATACATCTGGCCTCATTTAATTCCCCCATCTTTGCAGACAAACAACAGCACAAGGAAAAGACAAGGACAATGAAAAGGAGAAGTTATTTCCCTTGGAAAGGACCTATAACGATCATCTAGTAAGACTGCCTGACACTTATAGAGCAGACCAGAAGTTAAAGCACGTTCTTTAACGGCATTGTCCAAATGTCTCTTAAACAGTGGTGGCATTGGCCACCTCTCTAGGAAGCCTATTCTAGAGTTTAACCACCCCCTTGGGCAAAGAAATGCTTCCTAGTGCCCAGTCTGAACCTCCCCCCATGCAGCTCTGAACCATTCCCACACATTCTATCACTGCATCCCAGGAAGAATTCATCAGCACATCACTCTCTACACTTCCCTTCCAAAGGAAGCTGTACAGAGCAATGAGGTCATGCTTCAGCCTCCTTTTCTCCAAACTGGACAAGCCCAGAGTCCTCAGCTACTACTCACAAGACTGGTTTCCAGCCCTTAAACTGGCTTTCTTGCCCTGTTCTGGACACATTCAAAGACTTCACATCCTTCTTAAATGGTGGGGCTCAGCACTGCATCCTGCACTCCAGCTGAGGCTGTACCAATGCTAAAAATACCAGGATAATCACCTGTTTTGACTAGCTGGCTAGGCTGTGTTTTATGCACACCAGTACATACAGCCAAACCATGGTCTGGGCAATCCCTTGGACTGTGGTGCTCCCATGAGCTCTGCTCTCTATGCACACTGGCTCGGTGTCAGGATGTGAGCAGGCTGCGCATACCTATTCCTCCTGAAGAAAACTGGCACATAGCAGACTCACACTCCAGAAAAATGGACCTCTGACAGGGAGAAATGGGGCTCTGGTACTTGAACACATGCGGCAGAAGTGTCTTCCTTGCAGTCAGCATACCCATTGTGCATGCAAAACCACAACTGCAGGACACACCTCTGATTCACACCACAGACTCAAGTATTTCCTCCAACGCTCAGCTACCAAAATGCTACCCCAGCTGGTATTAGAAGACTCAGATCAGTCTCAGGAGGGTCAGACACTGACTTCAGCAACCCAGGGTCCAACTCTTACCAGCCTCTCCCATTCTTCACACCCACATCCACATGAAAGGAAATATGGACATTCCTTTCTTTCACATCCACAGAGAACCATAAGGACTTCTCTCCTGCCTTATCTGCATACTGAAAAGTTACACTCTTCTGTTTCTCCCACTTTTATAAAAAGCTTGAAATCAACCTTTCCAATAATACATCTAGGCCCAGCACAAAGTTTCATTAATCTACAAAATCAATTTCAATGTATTGGAAATATGAACAGAGAAGAATATGAACAAATACTGGCTACTGTCCAAAATGTTCATGCCTCAAATTCTTTAAAACACCTTGAAAACATGTATCTGAATATTTTTTCTAGCCAAAGGAACTGTTAAGTTGCACATAGTGAAATCTAACTCCCAAAGATCTGAGTTAACATACACTTCATCTATTTGACACAGATTCTTTTACATTGAAAATGTGAATTTCACAAACTACCAATCTGTGTGTCAAGCAAAAGAAGCCTGAATAAGCCCACATGCAATAAAGGCAGATGCAGATTGACAGATGCTTGGGTTTAATTAAAAACAAACAAACAAAAAGGTACCCAAAACATGACTTAAAGCTAGCAAAGTAAACCAAGTCTGTGGATGTGCTTATTTTCCTCCACCAATGTTATTTAGTGAGGAATATCCACACAGAGTTCCATGCTGCTCCAACTAAACCTCGCAGCGGTGCATCACACATCCGAGTAGAGGCACAAACCACCCAGGTATCTCGATGGAGGTACAAAGAGTACGTACGGACTGATACAGCCCTTTTCCCATCTCTTTTTTCCCTTTCCGCGCCCTTGGAGCTGCGTCCCTGCCGAAGTTAGGGCTCTCCCGCACCCGCGGGGTCCCGAGGCGGCCCCGCGGTGCAGCGGCGCTTCCCCCGGCGGTGCCCGAGGGCCAGGCCCGGCGCTCTGGGAGGCGGCCGAGCAGGGCCGGGCCTGCGGGAGGCCCTGAGCCGGGCTCCATCTCCCTGCCAAAACCTCCGGCCCCGCTCCGGAGTGCCGCCCCCACGCTCCTTCCCTCCCTCCTTCCCTGCCATCGCCGCGGAGAGGCCCC